>JAPXFY010000023.1:69720731-69765731 GCA_030674185.1 Monoplex corrugatus
AACACAACAACAGGACAAACACAACAACAGGACAAACACACAACAGGACATAACACAACAACAGGACAAACACAAACAACAACAGGACATAACACAACAACAGGACACAACACAACAACAGGACACAACACAACAACAGGACAACAAACACAACAACAGGACAAACACAACAACAGGACACAAAACACAACACAACAACAGGACATAACACAACACAACAACAGGACACAACACAACACAACAACAGGACATAACACAACAACAGGACACAACACAACACAACACACAGGACATAACACAACAACAGGACACAACACAACACAACAACAGGACATAACACAACAACAGGACACAACACAACACAACAACAGGACACAACACAACACAACAACAGGACACAACACAACACAACAACAGGACATAACACAACAACAGGACACAACACAACACAACAACAGGACATAACACAACACAACAACAGGACATAACACAACAACAGGACATAACACAACACAACACAGGACACAACACAACACAACAACAGGACATAACACAACAGGACACAACACAACACAACAACAGGACATAAACACAACAGGACATAACACAACAAAAGGACACAACACAACAACAGGACACAACACAACAACAGGACATAACACAACAGGACACAACACAACACAACAACAGGACATAACACAACAACAGGACACAACACAACAACAGGACACAACACAACACAACAACAGGACACAACACAAGAACAGGACATAACACAACAGGACACAACACAACACAACAACAGGACATAACACAACAGGACACAACACAACACAACAACAGGACATAACACAACAGGACACAACACAACACAACAACAGGACATAACACAACAACAGGACTTAACACAACAACAGGACACAACACAACAACAGGACATAACACAACAGGACACAACACAACACAACAACAGGACATAACACAACAGGACACAACACAACACAACAACAGGACATAACACAACAGGACACAACACAACACAACAACAGGACATAACACAACAGGACATAACACAACAGGACACAACACAACACAACAACAGGACATAACACAACAGGACACAACACAACACAACAACAGGACATAACACAACAGGACACAACACAACACAACAACAGGACATAACACAACAGGACACAACACAACACAACAACAGGACATAACACAACAGGACACAACACAACACAACAACAGGACATAACACAACAACAGGACACAACACAACAACAGGACACAACACAACACAACAACAGGACATAACACAACAACAGGACACAACACAACACAACAACAGGACATAACACAACAGGACACAACACAACAACAGGACACAACACAACACAACAACAGGACATAACACAACAGGACACAACACAACACAACAACAGGACATAACACAACAGGACACAACACAACACAACAACAGGACACAACACAACAACAGGACATAACACAACAGGACACAACACAACACAACAACAGGACACAACACAACAACAGGACATAACACAACAGGACACAACACAACAACAGGACACAACACAACACAACAACAGGACACAACACAACACAACAACAGGACACAACACAACACAACAACAGGACACAACACAACACAACAACAGGACACAACACAACACAACAACAGGACATAACACAACAACAGGACACAACACAACACAACAACAGGACACAACACAACACAACAACAGGACATAACACAACAACAGGACATAACACAACAGGACACAACACAACAACAGGACACAACACAACACAACACAACAACAGGACATAACACAACAGGACACAACACAACAACAGGACACAACACAACACAACAACAGGACATAACACAACAGGACACAACACAACAACAGGACACAACACAACACAACAACAGGACATAACACAACAGGACACAACACAACAACAGGACACAACACAACACAACAACAGGACACAACACAACACAACAACAGGACACAACACAACAACAGGACATAACACAACAGGACACAACACAACACAACAACAGGACACAACACAACAACAGGACATAACACAACAACAAAACAACACAAACACAACAAAGACAAAACACACAACAGGACATAACACAACACAGCAAACACACCAACAACAACAAACACAACAGGACACAACACAACAACAACAAACACAACAAAGACACAACACAACAACAGGACATAACACAACAAAAACAGACACAAACACAACAACAACAGGACACAACACAACAACAGGACACAACACAACAACAACAGGACATAAAACACAACACAACAACAGGACACTAACACAACAACAGGACACAACACAACAACAGAACAAACACACACAACAGGACACACACAACACAACAACAGGACACACAACACAATAACAGGACACACAACACAAAACAGGACACAAACACAACAACAGGACACACAAACAACAACAGGACACACAACACAACAACAGGACATGACACAACAACAGGACACACAACACAATAACAGGACACACAACACAACAGGACACACACAACACACCACAATACCTGCACAGACAAGAGAAAACTGGTGATGAGGAAATTGATGACCACCACCTGGGTCAGCAGCACCACCACCTTCATCGCCTGCACCTCCTCCCTCTCCACCTCACCTGACCCTGTCCCTCCATCACACCCTCCACCACCACCACCACCAGACGAGGCCGTGACAGCTGACTCTGTGGTCCCATAGGACTCGTTTTTGGCCCCTGACCCTTGACCCGCAGACAAGTTTTGGATTTCTGAAAACTTTTGATCTTTGCTGACAACCGCCTTTTCATCCACGTCACAAACAGGATTGGAGATTCCTGCATCGCTTCCAAATCCCCGACTGTTGTCGTTGCCGTTGCTGTGGATGGAGACCTGCAGGTCGTAGCTGCAGGCGGCAACGAACTGGTCACGGCAGTAGCGGGTGTTGTTAATCAGGCAGAAGGCGAGGATGGACAGCGCGATCATTCCGGACAGCAGGAGGAAGAAGACCTGCACGGAGAACCGAGGTGAGAGGTACTTGGGGTACTCAAAGTACACGGTCTCGTTGACGAGTACGCCACTGACGTTTTTCTCCTGAAACAAAATATCATCATTGTTATCTTCATCATCGTCGTCGTCGTAATCATCATCATCATCACCACCTCGTCATTATCACTGTCATCATCATCATCATCATCATCCCTACCATCATCATCGCCATCAGCATTATCATACTTCCATCACACATGACTTATATTTAGCGTTAATCTCATGGTTGTAGGGAGCAGAATAAAAATTGTTCTTCTGGGCGTGGCCTGCCGTATAGTGACTGTTTTGCTGTATCTGTTGACGCTGTTGACAGTGGCAGTGGCAGTGCTGGCCACGTGACAGAGAATGGGGAGGCATCCCAGCCCTCCCCAGCACAAAACCGAGTGAAACACTCTTCTCCATCCTCTTTGTGGCAACGCTGACTGAGGCATCCAAAGATGCTGACACGGGTGTATACATCAAATTCCCACTCCGATGGGAAAGCTTTTCAGACTAGGGAGACTACACGCCTAAAGGGAGACTGCATGCCAAAAGAGAGACTACATGCCAAATGGGAGACTACATGCCAAATGGGAGACTGTATGCCAAATGGGAGACTGTATGCCAAAGGGGAGACTGTATGCCAAAGGGGAGACTGTATGCCAAAAAAAAGACTGCATGCCAAAAGAGAGACTACATGCCAAATGGGAGTCTGTATGCCAAACGGGAGACTGTATGCCAAAGGGGAGACTGTATGCCAAAAAAGAGACTGCATGCCAAAAGAGAGACTACATGCCAAATGGGAGACTGTATGCCAAATGGGAGACTACATGCCAAATGGGAGACTGTATGCCAAAGGGGAGACTGTATGCCAAAAGAGAGACTGCATGCCAAAAAAGAGACTGCATGTCAAATGGGAGACTGTATGCCAAAAGGGAGACTACCTGCCAAAAAGGAGACTGCCTGCATGTCAAAAGGGAGACTGCATGCGAAAAGAGCGACTGCATGCCAAACGAGAGACTGCATGCCAAAGGAGAGACTGCATGCCAAACGAGAGACTGCATGCCAAAGAAGACTGCATGCCAAAGAAGACTGCATGCCAAACGAGAGACTGCATGCCAAAGAAGACTGCATGCTAAAGAAGACTCATGCCAAACGAGAGACTGCATGCCAAAGAAGACTGCATGCCAAAGAAGACTGCATGCCAAACGAGAGACTGCATGCCAAAGAAGACTGCATGCCAAACGAGAGACTGCGTGCCAAAGAAGACTGCATGCCAAAGAAGACTGCATGCCAAAGAAGACTGCATGCCAAAGAAGACTGCATGCCAAACGAGAGACTGCATGCCAAAGAAGACTGCATGCCAAAGGAGAGACTGCATGCCAAACGAGAAACTACATGCCAAACGGAGACTGCATGCCAAAAGGAAACTGCATGCCAAAAGAGAGACTGCATGCCAAAAAGGAAACTGCATGCCAAAAGAGAAACTACATGCCAAAACGAGACTGCATGCCAAAAAGGAAACTGCATGCCAAAAGGGAGACTGCATGCGAAAAGAGAAAATACATGCCAAAATGGAGACTGCATGCCAAAAGGGAGACTGCATGCGAAAAGAGAAAATACATGCCAAAGAAGACTGCATGCCAAAACAGACTGCATGCCAAAGGGGAGACTGCATGCCAAAAGAAAGATCGCATGCCAAAAGAAAGATCGCATGCCAAAAGAAAGATCGCATGCCAAAAGGGAGACTGCATTCCAAAAGGGAGACTGCATGCCAAAAGAAAGATCGCATGCCAAAAGAAAGATCGCATGCCAAAAGAAAGATCGCATGCCAAAAGAAAGATCGCATGCCAAAAGGGAGACTGCATTCCAAAAGGGAGACTGCATGCCAAAAGAAAGATCGCATGCCAAAAGAAAGATCGCATGCCAAAAGAAAGATCGCATGCCAAAAGAAAGATCGCATGCCAAAAGAAAGATCGCATGCCAAAAGGGAGACTGCATGCCAAAAGAAAGATCGCATGCCAAAAGGGAGACTGCATGCCAAAAGAAAGATCGCATGCCAAAAGGGAGACTGCATGCCAAAAGGAGACTGCATGCCAAAAGGGAGACTGCATGCCAAAAGAAAGATCGCATGCCAAAAGGGAGACTGCATGCCAAAAGAAAGATCGCATGCCAAAAGGGAGACTGCATGTCAAAACCAAAGTGCTCGAAGTCGTCCAGCAGGAATTTCTCTTTGCTGACGACTGTGCACTGGCTACACACTCACACAAGCACATAGTCCAGCGCATCACTGGCCAATCTGACTGCAAACGATTTGCCCTTACTATTAACCTCAGCAAGACAGAGGTTGCAAACAATTTGGCCTTCCTATTAACCTCAGCAAGACAGAGGCCATGCTTCAGCCAACATCATCCAAGGATTCTGGCGCTCTTCACTAACTTGGATCTCCTACTGCTGGGGTGGCGCTGGGCATCTCCAAGACTAGCTCTGCCTTTGGAAGGCTGACCAAGAGATTGTGGCAAGACCATGGTAAAGGCTCACCACAAAGATCGCTGTGTACACGGCAATTGTCTTGAGTGTCCTGCTGTGTACAGGCAGTTGTCTTGAGTGTCCTGCTGTGTACACGGAGTTGTCTTGAGTGTCCTGCTGTGTACACGGCAGTTGTCTTGAGTGTCCTGCTATGTACACGGCAGTTGTCTTGAGTGTCCTGCTGTGTACACGGCAGTTGTCTTGAGTGTCCTGCTGTGTACAGAGCAGTTGTCTTGAGTGTCCTGCTGTGTACACGCAATTGTCTTGAGTGTCCTGCTGTGTACAGAGCAGTTGTCTTGAGTGTCCTGCTGTGTACAGAGCAGTTGTCTTGAGTGTCCTGCTGTGTACAGAGCAGTTGTCTTGAGTGTCCTGCTGTGTACAGAGCAGTTGTCTTGAGTGTCCTGCTGTGTACACGGCAGTTGTCTTGAGTGTCCTGCTGTGTACACGGCAGTTGTCTTGAGTGTCCTGCTGTGTACACGGCAGTCTGTCTTGAGTGTCCTATGCTGTGTACACGGCAGTTGTCTTGAGTGTCCTGCTGTATTGCTGTGTACACGGCAGTGTCTTGAGTGTCCTGCTGTTGCTGTGTACACGGCAGCTTGTCTTGAGTGTCCTGCTGTGTACACGGCAGTTGTCTTGAGTGTCCTGCTGTGTACAGAGCAGTTGTCTTGAGTGTCCTGCTGTGTACACGGCAGTTGTCTTGAGTGTCCTGCTGTGTACACGGCAGTTGTCTTGAGTGTCCTGCTGTATTGCTGTGTACAGAGCAGTTGTCTTGAGTGTCCTGCTGTGTACAGAGCAGTTGTCTTGAGTGTCCTGCTGTGTACAGAGCAGTTGTCTTGAGTGTCCTGCTGATGCGTTACACGCAGTTGTCTTGAGTGTCCTGCTGTATTGCTGTGTACACGGCAGTTGTCTTGAGTGTCCTGCTGTGTACACGAGCAGTTGTCTTGAGTGTCCTGCTGTGTACAGAGCAGTTTAGTCCTTGGGTGTCCTGCTGTATGCTGTGTACACGGAAGTTGTCTTGAGTGTCCTGCTGTATTGCTGTGTACACGGCAGTTGTCTTGAGTGTCCTGCTGTGTACAGAGCAGTTGTCTTGATGTCCTGCTGTGTACACGCAGTTGTCTTGGGTGTCCTGCTGTGTACAGAGCAGTTGTCTTGGTGTCCTGCTGTATTGCTGTGTACACGGCAGTTGTCTTGAGTGTCCCTGCTGTGTACACGCAGTTGTCTTGAGTGTCCTGCTGTATTGCTGTGTACACGGCAGTTGTCTTGAGTGTCCTGCTGTGTACAGAGCAGTTGTCTTGATGTCCTGCTGTATTGCTGTGTACAGAGCAGTTGTCTTGAGTGTCCTGGCTGTGTACACGGCAGTAGTCTTAGTGTCCTGCTGTATTGCTGTGTACACGCAGTGTCTTGAGTGTCCTGCTGTGTACAGAGCAGTTGTCTTGAGTGTCCTGCTGTGTACAGAGCAGTTGTCTTGAGTGTCCTGCTGTGTACAGAGCAGTTGTCTTGAGTGTCCTGCGTATTGCTGTGTACACGGCAGTTGTCTTGAGTGTCCTGCTGTATTGCTGTGTACAGGCAGTTGTCTTGAGTGTCCTGCTGTATGCGTTACAGGCAGTTGTCTTGAGTGTCCTGCTGATTGCTGTGTACAGAGCAGTTGTCTTGAGTGTCCTGCTGTGTATTGTTAGCCTGTGTACATGCAGTTGTCTTGAGTGTCCTGCTGTATTGCTGTGTACATGGCAGTTGTCTTGAGTGTCCTGCTGTGTACAGAGCAGTTGTCTTGAGCGTCCTGTGTACTGCTGTGTACACGGCAGTTGTCTTAAGCGTCCTGCTGTGATTGCTTGGTGGTAACACGGCAGTTGTCTTGAGTGTCCTGCTGTACTGCACTGTTCGATGTAGCAGTTGTCTTGAGTGTCCTGCTGTACTGCAATGTGTATGACAGAGCAATTGTCTTGAGTGTCCTGCTGTGTACAGAGCAGTTGTCTTGAGCGTCCTGTGTGTACGCAGTTGTCTGACGGCCAGTTGTCTTAAGCGCATGCTGTATTGCTGTGTACACGGCAGTAGTCTTGAGTGTCCTGCTGTACTGCAATGTACAGAGCAATTGTCTTGAGTGTCCTGCTGTACTGCAATGTACAGAAGCAATTGTCTTGAGTGTCTTGTTGTACTGCTGTGTACACGGCAGTAGTCTTGAGTGTCCTGCTGTACTGCAATGTACAGAGCAGTTGTCTTGAGTGTCCTGCTGTACTGCAATGTACAGAGCAGTTGTCTTGAGTGTCCTGCTGTATTGCAATGTACAGAGCAGTTGTCTTGAGTGTCTTGTTGTACTGCTGTGTACACGGCAGTAGTCTTGAGTGTCCTGCTGTACTGCAATGTACAGAGCAGTTGTCTTGAGTGTCCTGCTGTACTGCAATGTACAGAGCAATTGTCTTGAGTGTCCTGCTGTACTGCAATGTACAGAGCAGTTGTCTTGAGTGTCTTGTTGTACTGCTGTGAGACCTAGAATATCTGTCAACGACACATTCCAACAGCTGGAACGGTTTCCACCAAAGATGTCAGTGCAAAATCTGCAACAACACGTGACCAGATCGACAGTCCAACCTTCAAGTTGTGAAGAAGTGTGGCTTGCCACGTGTACAGTTTCTGCTCATCACATATCACTTCGTTGGACAGAACACGTTGTCTCTATGGGAGATTACCGATTCCCAAAGATGTCTCTGTTAGCAGAGTTGAAGAAGGATACTGCGACCAGGGAAGACCTCCAATATGATACAACGACGCTCTGAAGGCCAACATCACCAGCTCTGGCATCAACTCCATGAACTGGAAAGACAGTGTCCCACAGAGCTTGGTGACGACAGCAGTGCACACAGGTCACAGTAATAATAATAATAATAATTACAATATTTATATAGCGCAAAATCTCGATAAAAATCAAATCTAAGCGCTGAACATACACTTACGCACGCGCGCCGCACACACACACTACACATGGCTATAAATGGGGAAAAAGAATAAAAGCAATGGAAAATTATAGAGAGCATATTATATACAAATATATATTACAATGTGATTCCCCTCCGAGTGGAGACAGGCTACAGAGGGGGGATGAGTGAGGTCAGGATTTTATGCAGAGGAGAAAAGGTGAGTTTTGAGAGCGGACTTGAAGGAGACAAAAGTAGGTTGCTGACGGACAGAGAGAGGAAGTTTGTTCCAGGAAAGTGGACCAGAAACAGAGAAGGCATCGTGGACCATAGGTATTGAGCTTGGTGCGTGGAAAGCGAAAAGTCAGAGGATCGGAGGCAGAGCGGAGGGTACGTGAGGGTTATACTTGAACAGCCCAGAACAACTGCTAATCAACAGAAGAGGAACCAGTGGAAGTTAGACCCCAAGGCCGCTAACTCCTTTCCATGCAGTGCCAGTGGAAAAAACATAAACTTGCAGGATGAGTCTTGTATTCCACATAAAGATCCCACACCAGGTGATAAAAAGTCCATCAGCTTTCATTGTCAAAAACGAATCAGAAAGAAGTTTGAGAACAAATAAACAGACAGTAAACAACATTGGGGACCACACACACACACACACACACACACACACACACACACACACACACACACACACACACACACACACAAATACACAAACACACACACACACAAACACATAAATACACAACACACACACCAAAAGGCCGTATAGCAGACGATGGAACCCCACCTGGCCAAACATCACAAAACCGCATCCCCTCACATAAGAAGCTGACACATAGCACAGCTCACACAACACGAACCACAACGACGTGCACCATGACCACAACACAACTCACGCCAACACATAAATACACACACACACACCTGAGTAGAAGTGCCGTTGATGCAGACGATGGAACCCGCCCCCTGGCCCAGAGCCATCATGGCGGGCAGAAGACCGCTGAGTCCCTCTCCGATGAAGAAGCTTGACAGATAGACAGGCTTCAGCGTGGACATGAAGGCCACGTAAGCCACAGACGACGTGCAGTCCATGACCGACAGGAAGAAACTCAGCGCCAACAATGCCACGCTACGCTCGCTGCCCGCCAAATAGCCTGTGTGTTGCCATAGGAACGCCAGCAGCAAGGTGGCCGTGATCCCTACTAGCATGATGGCGTAGGACGTGACCTTGTCCAAGGTCATCCTGGCGGAGGGCGTCTTTGCCAGGCAGTAGGCCGCGATGAAGAAAAGGATGGGACCTATGTTGGCGATCTGGGGGTAAACAAGTTATAATTAGAATTATTGTGTTACCTATGTTGGTGATCTGGGGGTAAACAAGTTATAAATAGAATTATTTTGTTACCTATGTTAGCGATCTGGGGGTAAACAAGTTATGATTAGAATTATTTTGCTACCTATGTTGGCGATCTGGGGATAAACAAGTTATAATTAGAATTATTTTGTTACCTATGTTAGCGATCTGGGGGTAAACAAGTTATGATTAGAATTATTTTGCTACCTATGTTGGCGATCCAGGGGTAAACAAGTTATAATTAGAATTATTTTGTTACCTATATTGGCGATCCGGGGGTAAACAAGTTATAATTAGAATTATTTTGTTACCTATGTTGGCGATCTGGGGGTAAACAAGTTATAATTAAAATTATTTTGTTACCTATGTTAGCGATCTGGGGGTAAACAAGTTATAATTAGAATTATTTTGTTACCTATGTAGGCGATCTGGGGGTAAACAAGTTATAATTAAAATTATTTTGTTACCTATGTTGGCAATCTGGAGTAAACAAGTTATAATTAGAATTATTTTGTTACCTATGTTGGCGATCTGGGGACAAACAAGATATCTTTATTAAGATGATGAGTCTGTAACTATGACAATGATGACGATGATGATGATGACGATGATGATGATGACGACGACGATGACGACAACAATGATGATGATGATGACGACAACGACGACAAAGATGATGATGATGACGACGATGATGACGATGATGGGTCTGATGTAGGCGATCTTCAGTCTAAGTGGACTTAAGGACCCTGTCTTGGTGTGAAAGGGTCAGAGACATGGAAGAGGGCAACAGAAGGTCTACATGAACATCCAAAACCACATCAGTCTGATGTCAACAATATACCGTTGGCAGCTTCAAAAAACTTATCATCATCATCATTATGATTACTATTATTATTATCATCATTATTGTTGTTGTTTGTTGTTGTTCTTATTGTTCCTCTTTTTCTTCATCTACTCTTTCTTCTTACTCTTCTTTTTCGTCTTCTTTCTCTTCTTCTTCTTATTATCATTATTGTTGTTGTTGTTGTTCTTATTGTTCTTATCATTGTTATTAATGTTTGAAGCCAAGCCAGCGACACAGAGTTATATCAGGACAATAACCATCTTACAACACCTAGCTGACACTAAAAATATACCTAGAAAAGTCAACAAAATACACGTATCAATGCATTCCCGCACATGATATAAGGATATGCTCCTGGCGTTGACTATTCAACCAAATTCATCATTAGGGGAATTGAAAAAAAAACCTGAATACTAGTCAGTATATCAGCACGGCCAAGTAGAATAAAATACACAAAAATGGTTTAAATTACCTAAAATGGCTTCTGCACGTCACATTTTATTAGAGCCCTAAACACACTTAGCACATGTACCTTCAACAAATAAGATCTTACAAAAAGTAAGCAGAAAAATTATGATTGCCCACTTAAAACACTTGTAACAAAATCTGTTAAATTGTAATAAAGCTGTAAAGAAAAGAAAGGTCAAGTTCTGCACTGAGTAAATAAATGATTGTTTTTTGTCTTCAGTAAAAACTACTGCATTAGTCTTAGTGCATCGTAGAGCAAACAAAAACCATTACAAAACCAAGCAAAATTAACTTTGACCAAAGTAGCCCCGGAAATCCAGATTCTGTTGTTGACAAGACTGCATTTTGCTTGTTCCAGTCCTGGCGAATAAAGCCACGACCGTGGTGCGCCTATCTTGTTGTACGAGTTTCATTTTCGTGTGTCTTTATTTTCTTTGAACAGTCCCACAGGACCGAACCAGCTCATGGTATTATGTGCAGGCCTAAGGCTTCTACCGTGATCCTTTTGGATCTTCTCCATCAGATGTTACCAACGGCATCAGTGCATACTGATTTCATTCCGAGCGTAGAGACGTCATCTCAGGAACTGACACTGAAACTACACTGAACAGCCTCAGCTTAGTATCATCGTCGTCATCATCACTATCACCATCAACATCATCATTATCACCATCACTGTCATCGTCATCACCATCTGTCATTATCAGTCTGTCCGACAATTAGCTAAACGGAAATTCAAAAAGATCTTTGATGCTTTCTGACTTGAGACTATAAGTGGAGATCTGGTGTGAGTTAAAAGGACGAGTGTCGGTATGGTCTAATCTTTTCAGTGCTGTTGATTTTTTGTTGTTGTTTTGTTTTTGTTTTGTTTTGTTTTGTTTTGGTTTGGTTTTGGTTGTTTTGTCTTGTTTTGTTGGTTTGTTGGTTAACCGATTCATCATCATCATCAGGTGCACTGCCGCACGGCGTTGGCGATCATGGACCTCCATCTGTATCTATCTCTTGTTGCCCCAAGCATCTCCTCCACCCTCCTTGTCTTCAGCCACTCCGCAAGTCCGTCTAGCATTTTCTCCCTGGGTCTACCCGGTGCTCTCTTTCCCTCCAGCTTTCCCTTGTGACCAGGTGCTCCAAATCCCCCTTCTTCATAAAATGGCCTATAAATGTTGCTTGTCTTTTCCTAATCTTCCTTATGAGTGATCTACTTGTGTCTGCCTCCATCAAGACGGTCTCGTTTGTTTTCTTTGCTGTCCATGGAACTCTCAACATTCTTCTTAGAAACCACATCTCGGCTGCCTCAATCCTGCTCTGGCTTTGCTTGCTGACTGTCCACGCCTCACATCCGTACAACAGTATTGGTTCTATATAACATTCAAGGATTCTCTTCCTGATGTTAATTGATAGGCATTTGTTGGTAAGAATGCCTGTCATCTTCTTGAATGCTGTTTTGGCTTGGCCGATTCTGCCAGCTGTTTCCGATGTGCATCTGCCGTCTGATGAAATGACCGTTCCCAGGTATTTAAACTTATTAACCTGTGTCAAGGTTGTGCCATTTGCTGTTATTTTGCATGAGGGGATTTCATGTTTTTTACTGATCACCATGAATTCAGTCTTCCTGCTGTTTAGTTCCAACCCCTTACCTTTGCTTTCTATTTCAAGTATATTCACAAGGTTTTGTAGGTCCCTTTCATTTTCTGCAATTAGCACGGTGTCATCTGCGTATTGAATGTTGTTTATCATTTTCCCTCCAACCTTTAATCCAGGGTCTTCTTCTAGGTTTCTCATGATGTTTTGGATGTAAAATGAAAACAGATCTGGTGACAAAACACAACCCTGTCTGACTCCTCTTTTGATGTTTTGGAAACAGCTTATATTGTTTTCTATTCTCATTGCAGCTGTTTGTTCCCAGTACATATTCCTGATTATTCGTAGATCTTTTCCAACAACACTGAGTCTCTCCAGTTGGTTGATCAATTCTTCATGTCGTACTCGATCGAAAGCCTTGGTATAGTCAACAAAGCATAAATACAAATCTTTATTCATTTCAATTGACCTCTCTATGATAATTCTTAGGGTGTATATGGCATTAATAGTTCCTTTCCCTTCCACAAATCCACACTGTTCTTCTGCTATTTCTCTTTTGATTCTATTCCTTGTCCTCATATGATTGTTCTTTATAGGATTTTTGTTACATGACTCATCAAACTGATTGTGCAATGGAGTTCGCATTCTATAGCCCCTGTCCTCTTTGGAAGTGCAATGAAAATTGATTTTGACATATCTTTGGGGACTTTTCCAGTGTCGTTAACCGATTAGTTGTCTGGTATGTGCTTGGTTGTTTTTGGTTGGTTGTTTTATTTGTTTGTTTGTTTTTTAGTTTGTTTGTTTGGCTTTTTTCTCAGTGGGATATGCGTGCGTGCAAGTGCTTGTGTGTGAGTGATAGGGGGTGAGTGACAGACAGAGAGACAGAAAGACAGACGGTCAGCCAGACAGAGAGAGAGAGACAGAAAGAGACAGCGAGACAGACAGACAGACGGACGGACCGACGGACAGCCAGACGGACGGACGGACAGACAGACAGACGGACTGACAATGAAGGAGCAGTTTTCTCTCATCACGCTTACTATCAGCCAAGGCTTACGTGCTTGGAATAATTGTTATAAGCTTAACACCACACTGAAAGTGGGAAACGCGTGTTCAAAGATGACAAGTCATTTTATGACCCTGTTCCCACTTTGCACCAGCTGTTGTTCCATTTGAAAGCGCCATAAAGATAACACTGTAGTAGTGTGTCTCTGTCTCAAATAACAGACACACTCGAATTCAACACGGGGGACAAGGCGAACAAGAGACAGAGAAACACAGGCAGAAGGACATAGACACAGACAAAAAGGAATAGACAGCATGAAAAAAAACCAGACAAAAAAGAGAAAAACAGAGAGACAGACAGACAGACAGACAGACAGACAGACAGACAGACAAAAAGAGACAGAAAGCAAGGAGAAAAACAGAGAGACAGACAGACAGACAAAAAGAGACAGAAAGCAAGGAGAAAAACAGACAGACAGACAGACAGACAAAAAGAGACAGAAAGCAAGGAGAAAAACACACAGACAGACAAACAGACAGACAGACAAAAAGAGACAGAAAGCAAGGAGAAAAACAGACAGACAGACAGACAGACAAAAAGAAACAGAAAGCAAGGAGAAAAACAGAGAGACAGACAGACAGACAAAAAGAGACAGAAAGCAAGGAGAAAAACAGAGACAGACAGACAGACAAAAAGAGACAGAAAGCAAGGAGAAAAACACACAGACAGACAGACAGACAAAAAGAGACAGAAAGCAAGGAGAAAAACACACAGACAGACAGACAAAAAGAGACAGAAAGCAAGGAGAAAAACACACAGACAGACAGACAGACAAAAAGAGACAGAAAGCAAGGAGAAAAACAAGAGACAGACAGACAGACAGACAAAAAGAGACAGAAAGCAAGGAGAAAACACACAGAGAGACAAACAGACAGACAGACAGACAGACAGACAGACAAAAAGAGACAGAAAGCAAGGAGAAAAACACACAGAGAGACAAACAGACAGACAGACAGACAGACAGACAAAAAGAGACAGAAAGCAAGGAGAAAAACACACAGAGAGACAAACAGACAGACAGACAGACAGACAGACAAAAAGAGACAGAAAGCAAGGAGAAAAAAAAGAGACAGAAAGCAAAAAGACAAACAGACAAACAGAGAAAGAAAACAAGGGGTAAAAATCACAGACAAAAAGAGAAAAAAGCACAGACAAAAACAGACAGACAGACAAAAAGAGAAAGAAGACAGAGAGCATGAAGAGAAAAACAGACAGAAAGAGGGAGAAGAGAGAAAGCAAGGCAGACAGAGAGACAGACAGACAGAGAGACAGACAGACAGAGAGAAAGAGACAGACAGACAGGCAGACAGGCAGACAGACAGACAGACAGACAGAGAGAGAGAATGTCATAGTGGGGTAATAAGGGAAGAAGAAGGAAAGGAAAAAACATGAAATCGGAAAGAGAGAAAAAGAAGGAGAGCTAGACAGCTAAAATCAGACAGACAGACAGACAGACAGACAGACAGACAGACAGACAGACAGACGAACTAGTTTTTCACCTGGAAAAGTTATTGCCTAAAGCCATGTTTTAATTTACACACGTTGATGTATGCTGATCACTTCTGTGATAATGAAATACAAATGCAGAAATAACACGACAACAGCTTGCCTGGACACGCGCATAAAGAGAGAAATGAACGGACAAATAGACTGACTGGCTGACAAACAGACTGATAAACATGCCGATATAGACTGACTGGCTGACAAACAGACTGATAAACATGCCGATATAGACTGACTGGCTGACAAACAGACTGATAAACATGCCGATATAGACTGACTGGCTGACAAACAGACTGATAAACATGCCGATATAGACTGACTGGCTGACAAACAGACTGATAAACATGCCGATATAGACTGACTGGCTGACAAACAGACTGATAAACATGCCGATATAGACTGACTGGCTGACAAACAGACTGATAAACATGCCGATATAGACTGACTGGCTGACAAACAGACTGATAAACATGCCGATATAGACTGACTGGCTGACAAACAGACTGATAAACATGCCGATATAGACTGACTGGCTGACAAACAGACTGATAAACATGCCGATATACTGACTGGCTGACAAACAGACTGATAAACATGCCGATATAGACTGACTGGCTGACAAACAGACTGATAAACATGCCGATATAGACTGACTGGCTGACAAACAGACTGATAAACATGCCGACAAACAACGAGAGAAAGAAACACCGCCACCAACAAAACAAACATAGACGAGACACTCTGACAATGTTTAAACTGTGAAGATTGTCAAATCATGCATAAAACTAACACACAACCACATAACTACGTACATACGCATACAAATTAACAAGTCAGAGAGAGACACAGAGAGAGAGACAAAGAGAGAGACACACAGACAGAGAGACAGAGAGACAGAGACAGAGAGACACAGAGAGAGAGAGACAGACAGAGAGACAGAGAGAGTTCAACACAGTTATTACACAAGGATATTAGCTTTAGGTCCCACAGGACCGGTCTCATACGGAGCAGTGGAAAAGAGCGCACGGTTAATACACGTCATTCTAAAAGCGCGAATTTTACATGTCAGAAAGAGCGTGTCTTCATGCCAGAAAGCACACACACTTTTTTAAAAAGCGCGCATGGTTGAAGCTGTAATCACTCTTACCCTTGGTCAGCCAACAGTGAGACCAGAAATGTCTTCACCCTTACCCTTGGGTAGCCACCAGTGAGACCAGAAATGTCTTCACCCTTACCCTTGGGTAGCCACAGATGAGACCAGAAATATGTCTTCACTCTTACCCTTGGGTAGCCACCAGTGAGACCAGAAATGTCTTCACCCTTACCCTTGCTGGGTAGCCACCAGTGAGACCAGAAATATGTCTTCACCCTTACCCTTGGGTAGCCACCAGTGAGACCAGAAATATGTCTTCACCCTTACCCTTGGGTAGCCAACAGTGAGACCAGAAATATGTCTTCACCTTACCCTTGCTGGGTAGCCACAGGTGAGACCAGAAATATGTCTTCACTCTTACCCTTGCTGGGTAGCCACAGGTGAGACCAGAAATATGTCTTCACCCTTACCCTTGCTGGGTAGCCACAGGTGAGACCAGAAAATTGTCTGAAACTTCAGCTGACGGACACTGAACACGGAATGTGAAACTAGCGCAGTCACAGGGAAAGACTTCATTGCTGGGATGAGCACAAGAGATTTTCTTGTATTATTGTAGACTATGTCAGAGTCTGTGTGTTTTTAGAATAAAAATAATAAAGTTACTGTTCATGTACAGCTACGACAGTTGTATGTGTGTGGCGGGGAGGGGGTGGACGGGGCAATGTGAGGGAGAAGAAGGGAGGGGAAGAGCGAATGTGTGTGTTCACTTGATTCATCGACCTTCCCATTAATGAACAAGTATTAAGTTTAACCCGGCGTAGTGATCACTCACACTTTACACTGCGCTCTTTTGGGACATAGACACACTGACTGTGGATTTCGTCAGTACGTGCTTCTTGGTCCAAAACATGTGCCCTTGATAACATCAGTTTGTCACACACGTTTACTGACAGTGGACAAAACACGGGATTATCGGCTACACCCGTCTTACGACTAGTCCTGGTACTATAACATAAGCATACAGACATAAAAGTGAAATGTGTTACTTTAACCCTTTGACTCCCGCACCCTGTCTACCAACATCCTGCATTGTCAACCATGTTAGTAAAGCAAAAACGTAACCCTCTGAGTCCCTCACCCTGCATGATGCTGGTGGATAGGGTGAGGGAGTCGAAGGGTTAAGTTTTCCCAGTTGGTGAATAGAGTGTGGGAATTAAAGGGTCAAAGTAAATAATCATCAAAATCAAGTGCCCTGCCGCATGGCGTTGGCGATCATGACCTTCAATTGGTATCTATCCCTTGTTGCCGCAAGTACATCTTCCACCCTTTCTGTCCTCAGCCACCCTGCAAGTCAGTCCAACATTTTCTCTCTGGTCTACCTGGTACTCTCTTTCCCTCCAGCTTTCCTGTTGTGACCAGGTGCTCTAATTCCCCTTCCTCATAAAATGGCCTATAAATGTTGCCTGTCTTTTCCTATCTTCCTTATCAATGATCTTCTTGTGTCTGCCTCCATCAAGACTGTCTCGTTTGTTTTCTTTGCTGTCCATGGAACTCTCAATATTCTGCTTGGAAACCACATCTCGGCTGCCTCAATCTTGTTCTGGCTTTGCTTGTTGACTGTCCACACCTCACAACCGTATAACATTATCGGTTCTACATAACATTCAAGAACTCTCCTCCTGATGTCAATTGATAGGCATTTGTTGGTAAGAATGCTTTTCATCTTCTTGAATGCTGTTTTGGCTTGGCCGAATCTGCTGGCTATTTCTGATGTGCATCTGCCGTCTGAAGAGATGATCGTTCCCAGATATTTCAACATATCAACCTGTCTCAAGGGTTTTGCCGTTTGCTGTTAGTTTGCATGAGGGGATTTCATGTTTTTTACTGATTACCTTCAGTCTTCTTGCTAATTATCTCCAACCCTATATTTTTGCTTTCTATTTCTATTGTATTCACAAGGTTTTGTAGGTCCCTTTCATTTTCTGTAATTAGCACGGTGTCATCTGTGTATCGAATGTTCTTTATAATTTTTCCTCCAGCCTTTAATCCAGGGTATTCTTCTAGGTTTCTCGTGATGTTTTCGATGTAAAGTGACAACAGATCTGGTGACAGAACACAGCCTTCCCTGACTCCTCTTTTGATATTTTGGAAAGAGCTTACATCGTTTTCCATTGCAGCTGTTTGTTCCAAATACATATTTCTGATTGTTCGTAGATATTTTCCATCAATATTGAGTCTTTCTAGTTGGTTGATCAGTTCTTCATGTCTTCCCAGATCGAAAGCCTTGGTGTAGTCAACAAAGTATAAGCATTAATCCTTATTCATCTCAACTGACCTCTCTATAATAGTTCCTTTCCTTTCCACAAATCCACACTGTTCTTCTGCTATTTCTCTTTTGATTCTATTCCTTGTCCTCATCATGATTATTCTTTATGGGATTTTTGTTACATTGTTACATAACTCATCAAGCTGATTGTGCGATGGAGTTCACATTCTATAGCTCCTGTTTTCTTTGGAACAGCAATGAAAATTGATTTTGACATATTTTGGGGATTTTTCCAGTGTCATAAATTTCATGTAGGACTGTTATCTTTTCAATACCAAATTGCTCCAGGGCTTCAATCATCTATGTAGTAATATTGTCTGATCCTGAGGCTTTTCCAGGTTTCATCTTTTTCAGTGCTGCTCTAACTTCATCTTTCATTATGGGTGGTCCTTCAACGTTCTTTCTTATAACGTGTTCTTCGTTTCTGTCATCTTCAAAAAGGTCTTTAATGTACTCTCTCCATCTGTCTAATATTTTGTCTTTTTTCATGATAAGCGTACCATCTTTCTATTTTAAGCAACCAGTTGATGTGCATGTATTTTTCCTGTTGACAATTTCTTCAATTCTTCTGTACATACCCTGAGGATCTGTTTTGTGTCGCTCTTCTATTTCTTTGCACTTTGTTTTCAGCCAAGCTTCCTTAGCTTCATTGCACCTATTCCTGATGTCTTTGTTTATCTGCCTGTATATCTCCTCCTTTCCCTTCCTCCGTTCTTCCATGAAGCCTAGAATGTCTTTTGTCATCCAGTTTTTGTTGTTGTTTTGTTTGTTTTTTGTTTTTTGGATTTTTTTATCTACTCTACGGATTTCTTCACAAGTTTCATTTATCGAATTTCTCAACTTTGTCCATTGTTCCTCACTGTCACAACGTCTTCCAGAGACTGAATTTGTTTTGAACATGGACGTTAAATTTTTTACGTATCGCTTCATCTGTCTTTAAGAGTCCAAGATTTAGTTTGATGTTGCTTTTGGTCTGTTTTCTTTTCCTTAATTTCACTCTAAATCTTCCCATTACAGGATTGTGATCACTGTTGCAGTCTGCGCCTGGTAGTGTTTTTGCTGACAGTAAAGAATTTTTAAATCTTTTCTTGATCAGGATGTAGTCAATCAGATTTTTGGTATTATCTCCTGGGCTCATCCATGTCCATTTTCTTCTATTAGGCTGCTCAAACCAGGTGTTTTCTACTACGAACTCATTCATCTATGCCCATTCCACAAGTTTCCCTCCCCTTTCATTTTGCGTACCAAGGCCATGAGGTCCAACTATATCCTCCACCCTATCCTGTCCCACTTTAGCGTTAAAATCTCCCATTATCATTGCAACTTCTTGTGATCTACATTGAGCAGTGGCCATCTCTAATACTTCATAGAAGTTGTCAATTTTGTCCTGGGTACTTGCGGATGTTGGTGTATACACCTTGATGATGTTGATATCAAATGGCTTGCCATCCAGTTTAACCAGCAAAACTCTGTCGGACATAGCCCAGTACCCCTTAACTGCTTTTGATTTGTCCCTGTCAATTATGATGCCTACTCCTCTTTCATATGTGTTTCCATCAGAATATTATTATTGCACGGTCTCCTGATGTTATCATGCCTGCCCCTTCCATCTCATTTCCCCTAATCCTAAGATACTAATGTTAAGCCTTTCCATCTCCATTTTGACATTCTCTAATTTTCCCTTTTGTAGCAATGTGCTCACATTCCATGTTGCAAAACAAATAGAATAAACATACACTGTAAAAACATAAATCACAAACATGCAAAGGAAAGGATTCATGGAGTGTGACTGGTCACTTGATAGAGACAACGACAATGACGATGGCAATGACAATGACAATGACTGTAACAATGACAAAGACAATGACAGTGACGATGACAGTGACAATGACAACGACAGTGACAATGACTGGAACAATAAGAAGACAATGACAATGACAGTGACAATGACAACGACAGTGACAATGACTGGAACAATAAAAAGACAATGACAATGACAACAACAGTGACAATGACTGGAACAATAAAAAGACAATGACAATGACAGTGACAATGACAATGACAACGACAGTGACAATGACTGGAACAATAAAAAGACAGTGACAGTGACAATGACAGTGACAATGACAATGACAGTGACAATGACAATGGCAATGACAACGACAGTGACAATGACTGGAACAATAAAAAGACAGTGACAGTGACAATGACAGTGACAATGACAATGATAGTGACAGTGACAATGACAATGACAATGACAATGACAACGACAGTGACAATGACTGGAACAATAAAAAGACAGTGACAGTGACAATGACAGTGACCAATGAAATCATTTTCCAAAGGTAACAGCTGTCAACCGAAAGCCATTTTCAAACTTGCCTTTGCTAATGTCGGATTCGCGTAGAACTAAAAATACTGAAATATATAGCCTACATTACTAAAGCAGTCCTATGAGAATATACAAAAGGGAATTAATTAGACGGTACCAGCATTGTTGTTGTTGTTGTTGTTGTTTTTGTTGTTGTTTTTGTGTGTGTGAGAGAGAGAGAGTGAGAGAGAGAACGAGAGAAGTACGTAGAAAAATAGCAATAAATGTGTGTGTGTGAGTGTGTGTGTGTGTGTGTGTGTGTGTGTGTGTGTGTGTGTGTGTGTGTGTGTGTGTGTGTGTGTGTGTGTGTGTGTGTGTGTGTGTGAGTGAGAGAGAGAAAAAGAGAGTATGTATGTGTGTTAGAAAAAGAGAGAGAGTGAGCGTGTATACGAGTGTGTGTGTGTGTGTGTGTGTGTGTGTGTGTGTGTGTGTGTGTGTGTGTGTGTGTGTGTGTGTGTATGTGTGTGTGTGTGCACGTGCGCGCAGATGAAAAAAAGAACGGAGGGGGGATAAACATGTGTGCATTAACTTATGGAATGAAGGACAGAAAGAGGGAGAGGGAAAGAGAGAGGGTGAGAGAAGAGAAAACGAGAGAACATGAAAGCTTTCTCATTACTGCTACCATCAACTGTTCATATGACAACACAGGAAACAAGTACGTCAACAAAAAATGGAAAATACAGTCAGCTTAGATATTGGAAAGGGAGAGAAAACAGGAAACAGCAAGCGAAGGAGGGAAACAGAAAAAAAAGAGAGAGAGAAAGAGGGAGAGAGGGAGAATCAGACAAACAATGATGAGAGACAGACAGACAGACAGACAGACGGACAAACAGAGACAGACAGAGATACACAGAGAGAGGAAAGACAGAAAGAAACAAAAAAAACCTGAAAGTTGACGTTATGCCTTTAAATAAGACAGGGGGCTGGTTTTGAAAATAACCATAGTAACACTGAAAATATAGAAAGTTCAGTTACACACATATTTTGAAAATAACCATAGTAACACTGAAAATATAGAAAGTTCAGTTACACACATATTTTGAAAATAACCATAGTAACACTGAAAATATAGAAAGTTCAGTTACACACATATTTTGAAAATAACCATAGTAACATTGAAAATATAGAAAGTTCAGTTACACACATATTTTGAAAATAACCATAGTAACACTGAAAATACAGAAAGTTCAGTTACACACATATTTTGAAAATAACCATAGTAACATTGAAAATATAGAAAGTTCAGTTACAGACATATTTTGAAAATAACCATAGTAACATTGAAAATACAAAAAGTTCAGTTACACACATATTTTGAAAATAACCATAGTAACACTGAAAATACAGAAAGTTCAGTTACACACATATTTTGAAAATAACCATAGTAACACTGAAAATACAGAAAGTTCAGTTACACACATATTTTGAAAATAACCATAGTAACACTGAAAATATAGAAAGTTCAGTTACACACATATTTTGAAAATAACCATAGTAACATTGAAAATACAGAAAGTTCAGTTACACACATATTTTGAAAATAACCATAGTAACATTGAAAATACAGAAAGTTCAGTTACACACAGATTTTGAAAATAACCATAGTAACACTGAAAATACAGAAAGTTCAGTTACACACATATTTTGAAAATAACCATAGTAACACTGAAAATACAGAAAGTTCAGTTACACACATATTTTGAAAATAACCATAGTAACACTGAAAATATAGAAAGTTCAGTTACACACATATTTTGAAAATAACCATAGTAACATTGAAAATATAGAAAGTTCAGTTACCCACATATTTTGAAAATAACCATAGTAACATTGAAAATATAAAAAGTTCAGTTACACACAGGTTTTGAAAATAACCATAGTAACACTGAAAATATAGAAAGTTCAGTTACACACAGATTTTGAAAATAACCAAAGTAACACTGAAAATATAGAAAGTTCAGTTACACACAGATTTTGAAAATAACCAAAGTAACACTGAAAATATAGAAAGTTCAGTTACACACAGATTTTGAAAATAACCAAAGTAACACTGAAAATACAGAAAGTTCAGTTACACACATATTTTGAAAATAACCAAAGTAACACTGAAAATATAGAAAGTTCAGTTACACACATATTTTGAAAATAACCATAGTAACACTGAAAATTAAAAAAAGTTCAGTTACACACAGGTTTTGAAAATAACCATAGTAACACTGAAAATTAAAGAGTTCAGTTACACACATATTTCGAAAATAACCATAGTAACACTGAAAATAAAAAAGTTCAGTTACACACAGGTTTTGAAAATAACCATAGTAACACTGAAAATTTTAAAAAGTTCAGTTACACACAGGTTTTGAAAATAACCATAGTAACACTGAAAATATAATAAGTTCAGTCACACACACACATATTTTGAAAATAACCATAGTAATACTGAAATGAAAAAAACATGTAAACCCACTGTAACCATGACATGGCTGGTCACACCATGATATAAGTCACACAAATATCATGCTGCTTGTTTAGCTGATCAAATCCCTTCTCTATTCTAACGCAAATAAACAGGTGGTTTACCTAAGATATCAAAGGATGAAAACATGACCCACACACACAGACACACAGACACACAGACACACAGACACACACACACACACACACACACACACACACACACACACACACACGCACGCACGCGCGCACACACACACACACTTTGGATACAGCGCATATGGAAATGGACTCATTGAACATCCCATTACACACACACACACACACACACACACACACACACACACACACACACACACACACACATTTATACACACACACACACACACATCCATATACATACACACATGCACAAATACACACATACGAACATATATAAACTGTCATACACCTATCCGTCCGCCTATACACACGCAAATACTAAACAAACGCCGACAGAAAGATATGCCTACCAACAGAGTAAACGATAGTATTGTTGTCTTTTCTTCTTCTGTCATATCATGCTTGTATCTCCTTGTATCACCGATCTATTGTTGATCTATCTTTATTGTCATTATTATTATTATCATCATTATTATCATTATTGTTGTTGTTATTAACATTATCATCATCATCAGTAGCAGTAGCGATGGTGGTAGTAGTAATAGCTTTTTTTTTTTTATCACCATCACCATTATTGTTATTACTGTTGTTATTATTATAATTACCACCATCATCATCATCATATTATCATCATCATCATCATTATCAGTATTACTATCATCATCGTCGTCGTCATCATTACTGTTGTCATCATAATCACCATCACCATTATCATTATTACATCATTATTGTTGCTGTTGTTATCATTACCATGATTATTATTATTTGGTTGATGCAATGACAGACATAGAAAAGAAAAGAAAGCCCTGATCCGTCATTATTAATAAAACGCGGAGAAAATACCACTGACCTGACTGAGAATAGTAATGTATGACGGAAGAGTCCATTTTTCGGGGAGATAGGTGACAAAAATGGGCAATTCCACCCACATTCCGTTAATATCTACCCAGGAGGAGATGGCGAACACACAGACCAACACATGCACGCCCAACTTGCTCTCGGCGAACAGACGCTGCAACGGATTTAGCACCATGGTTTGATGAGAGTCCTCCGTCCTCCGGTAATAAGTCACACAACTTCACTGCAACACAAAAGCAATGAATGAATGAGTGAATGAATGAATGAACGAACAAACGAACGAACGAACGAACGAACAAACGAACGAACGAATGAATGAATGAATGAATGAATGAATGAATGAATGAATCCAAAACAAGTGTGACCGTCCGGGTTCAAGCCAACAGTAACCAGAAAAACACGAAAACAGAATCAGAACGTGTATTCAATATAACCAGGCTAAAATTTTCGGCCAAGAGGCTTTTGTCAAGTGTAAATGTAAGACAACAAACACAAATAACAAACAACAAATAACAAACACAAATAACAAACAACAAATAACAAACACAAATAACAAACAACAAATAACAAACAACAAATAACAAACAACAAACAACAAACAACAAATAACAAACAACAAATAACAAACAACAAATAACAAACAACAAATAACAAACAACAAACAACAAATAACAAACAACAAATAACAAACACAAATAACAAACACAAATAACACATAACAAACAACAAACACAAATAACAAACAACAAATAACAAACACAAATAACAAACAACAAACAACAAATAACAAACAACAAACAACAAACACAAACAACAAACAAACAAACAACAAATAACAAACAACAAATAACAAACAACAAATAACAAACACAAATAACAAACACAAATAACAAACAACAAATAACAAACAACAAACAACAAATAACAAACAACAAATAACAAACACAAAAACAAACACAAATAACAAACAACAAATAACAAACAACAAATAACAAACAACAAATAACAAACAACAAATAACAAACAACAAATAACAAACACAAAAATCAGCAGAAAAGCACCAAGTTTCCCTGTTGTCTCCACAAAGCAGGAAAAACTGATGGACTGAAGGAAGGAAGGAAGGAAAGAAGGAAGGTACAAATGAGTGGATGAACGAACAAGCGAATAAATGAATGAATGAATGAATGAATGAATGAATGAATGAACGACTGAATGAATGAATGGATGGATGGATGGATGGATGGATGGATGGATGAATGAATGAATGAATGAATGAATGATGAATGAATGAATGAATGAATGAATGAATGAATGAATGAATGAATGAATAGGGAGGGGAAATGGACGGTTGAATGCAGGAAATTAACACACTAACGATGATGTCACGAATTACAGGTACGTGAAAACTACAATAATGGAATGTCTGGATCACGTGCGTGTTCTCTGTCTGTCTTTCTCACTCAATGGTCACACACTGTGACACGTGTCTGTCTTTCTCACTCAATGTTCACACACTGTGAGACGTGTCTGTCTTTCTCACTCAATGTTCACACACTGTGACACGTGTCTGTCTTTCTCACTCAATGTTCACACACTGTGACACGTGTCTGTCTTTCTCACTCAATGTTCACACACTGTGACACGTGTCTGTCTTTCTTACTCATGTTCACACACTGTGACACGTGTCTGTCTTTCTCACTCAATGTTCACACACTGTGACACGTGTCTGTCTTTCTCACTCAATGTTCACACACTGTGACACGTGTCTGTCTTTCTCACTCAATGTTCACACACTGTGACACGTGTCTGTCTTTCTCACTCATGTTCACACACTGTGACACGTGTCTGTCTTTCTCACTCAATGTTCACACACTGTGACACGTGTCTGTCTTTCTCACTCAATGTTCACACACTGTGACACATGTCTGTCTTTCTCACTCAATGTTCACACACTGTGACACGTGTCTGTCTTTCTCACTCAATGTTCACACACTGTGACACGTGTCTGTCTTTCTCACTCAATGTTCACACACTGTGACACGTGTCTGTCTTTCTCACTCAATGTTCACACACTGTGACACGTGTCTGTCTTTCTTACTCATGTTCACACACTGTGACACGTGTCTGTCTTTCTCACTCAATGTTCACACACTGTGACACGTGTCTGTCTTTCTCACTCAATGTTCACACACTGTGACACGTGTCTGTCTTTCTCACTCAATGTTCACACACTGTGACACGTGTCTGTCTTTCTCACTCATGTTCACACACTGTGACACGTGTCTGTCTTTCTCACTCAATGTTCACACACTGTGACACGTGTCTGTCTTTCTCACTCAATGTTCACACACTGTGACACATGTCTGTCTTTCTCACTCAATGTTCACACACTGTGACACGTGTCTGTCTTTCTCACTCAATGTTCACACACTGTGACACGTGTCTGTCTTTCTCACTCAATGTTCACACACTGTGACACGTGTCTGTCTTTCTCACTCAATGTTCACACACTGTGACACGTGTCTGTCTTTCTCACTCATGTTCACACACTGTGACACGTGTCTGTCTTTCTTACTCAATGTTCACACACTGTGACACGTGTCTGTCTTTCTTACTCAATGTTCACACACTGTGACACGTGTCTGTCTTTCTCACTCAATGTTCACACACTGTGACACGTGTCTGTCTTTCTTACTCAATGTTCACACACTGTGACACGTGTCTGTCTTTCTCACTCAATGTTCACACACTGTGACACGTGTCTGTCTTTCTCACTCAATGTTCACACACTGTGACACATGTCTGTCTTTCTCACTCAATGTTCACACACTGTGACACGTGTCTGTCTTTCTCACTCATGTTCACACACTGTGACACGTGTCTGTCTTTCTTACTCAATGTTCACACACTGTGACACGTGTCTGTCTTTCTCACTCAATGTTCACACACTGTGACACATGTCTGTCTTTCTTACTCATGTTCACACACTGTGACACGTGTCTGTCTTTCTTACTCATGTTCACACACTGTGACACGTGTCTGTCTTTCTTACTCATGTTCACACACTGTGACACATGGCAGACTAGGACCTTGGGCCACAATACATCATCATCATCATGCGCCCTCCCGCATGGCGTTGATGATCATGGCACTCCATACGATTCTATCCCTTGTCGCAAAAAGAGCATCTCCCACCCTGTCTGTCCTCAGCCACCCTGCAAGTCCGTCTTGAGTGTTAGATAGAACCGATATTGTTGTACGGTTGTGAGGCGTGGACATTCAACACGCAAAGTCAGAACAAGATTGAGGCAACTGAAATGTGGTTTCTAAGAAGAATGTTGAGAGTTCCATGGACAGCAAAGAAAACAAATGAGACTGTCTTGAAGGAGGCAGACACAAGAAGAACATTAATAAAGACCAGGAAACGACAAGCAGCATTATAGGACATTTATGAGGCAAGAGAAAATGGAGCACCTGGTCACAACAGGAAATCTGGAGAGAAAGAGAGCCACAATACAATGAATCAAAAATACATGTACCCAACCACACAGTTACATGCAACCATGCGCCATCACATGTCCAGTCGTTCATATAAACCTTCCAGCTTAAAGAAATGACGATAACACAGAGTTATCAACAAGTCTGTACAAGTCAAGAATGGTGCACGCGCGCGCGCGCACGCACACACACACACACACACACCACACGACACATAGACACCACACACATAAATCACTAGCTACGACACAGACAATCTTCATCTGCCACTGAGGTCACAGAACGATGCAACGACATATTAGTTCCCCGCAGGCACGAGCGTACCCTCACGACAATCTATAGTTCCCCGCTAGGTCACAGCGTCCCTCACGACAATCTATAGTTCCCCGCTAGGTCACAGCGTCCCTCACGACAATCTATAGTTCCCCGCTAGGTCACAGCGTCCCTCACGACAATCTATAGTTCCCCGCTAGGTCACAGCGTCCCTCACGACAATCTATAGTTCCCCGCTAGGTCACAGCGTCCCTCACGACAATCTATAGTTCCCCGCTAGGTCACAGCGTCCCTCACGACAATCTATGGTTCCCCTAGGTCACAGCGTCCCTCACGACAATCTATGGTTCCCCTAGTCAAGCGTCCCTCACGACAATCTATAGTTCCCCACTAGTCACAGCGTCCCTCACGAACATCTATAGTTCCCCGCTAGGTCACAGCGTCCCTCACGACAATCTATAGTTCCCCGCTAGGTCACAGCGTCCCTCACGACAATCTATAGTTCCCCGCTAGGTCACAGCGTCCCTCACGACAATCTATAGTTCCCCGCTAGGTCACAGCGTCCCTCACGACAATCTATAGTTCCCTGCTAGGTCACAGCGTCCCTCACGACAATCTATAGTTCCCCACTAGGTCAGAGCGTCCCTCACGACAATCTATAGTTCCCCACTAGGTCAGAGCGTCCCTCACGACCAGGGATCTGCACACGGACATCGCTGTTATCTCTAACAGCAAATCATCGTCATTCTTGTTTGAAGAGTGACTGTGCTGATGATGACTACACGGACTGAACCCTTGAAGGCTGGCTCACAATCCAGACACTAAGTTTGTTATATGTGTCCCAAAATGAACTCTTCATGGCAGAGAGAAAAATAAATCAAAACCATCTCGCACCTCTAAGATAGCAGATCTGCTCTTCGTGTTAATCATCCACAAAACTAATCCCATTAGTACTGACAAGCTATCATCATCAACACCATTCTTTAATTCTCACTCCATTCATCTGACACGCAAGAAAATATTATAAACTAACACATCATCCTAGTAAATTCTGGGTATAAAACAAATTTCTTTTTACAAACATGAGGAAATTTTCTGTCTCTGGACAAATAATCATCTCCGATATCCTTCAAATCTGTATACATAGTAGCCAGTCTTAACTTCAGCACTCACTGCAAAGCACTAATTCAGTTTGTAACACCAAAGACGTTTTTCCCCTACATCCACAATTCTACAATCTGTAACGAGTACAAACAAAACAAAAGACACTTAAAAAAAACACATTGTCAGTAACTTGCTCCCATCTTGTCAGTAATTTACACAGCTCTCATATTGTAGGTAGTTTACAAAGCTCCTATTTTGTCAGTAATTTACAAAGCTCTCATCTTGTCAGTAACTTGCTCCCATCTTGTCAGTAATTTACACAGCTCTCATATTGTAGTAGTTTACAAAGCTCCTATTTTGTCAGTAATTTACAAAGCTCTCATCTTGTCAGTAATTTACACAGCTCCTATTTTGTCAGTAATTTACACAGCTCTCATATTGTAGGTAGTTTACAAAGCTCCTATTTTGTCAGTAATTTACACAGCTCTCATATTGTAGGTAGTTTACAAAGCTCCTATTTTGTCAGTAATTTACACAGCTCTCATATTGTAGGTAGTTTACAAAGTTCCCATCTTGTCAGTAATTTACACAGCTTCCATCTTGTCAGTAATTTACACAGCTCCCATCTTGTCAGTAATTTACACAGCTCTCATATTGTAGGTAGTTTACAAAGCTCTCATATTGTCAGTAATTTACACAGCTCTCATATTGTAGGTAGTTTACAAAGCTCTCATATTGTCAGTAATTTACACAGCTCTCATATTGTAGGTAGTTTACAAAGTTCCCATCTTGTCAGTAATTTACACAGCTCTCATATTGTAGGTAGTTTACAAAGCTCCTATTTTGTCAGTAATTTACACAGCTCTCATATTGTAGGTAGTTTACAAAGCTCTCATCTTGTCAGTAATTTACACAGCTCCCATCTTCTCAGTAATTTACACAGCTCCCATATTGTCAGTAATTTACACAGCTCTCATCTTGTCAGTAATTTACACAGCTCTCATCTTGTCAGTAATTTACACAGCTCTCATCTTGTCAGTAATTTACAAAGCTCTCATATTGTCAGTAATTTACACAGTTCCCATCATGGTCAGTAATTTACACAGTTCCCATCATGGTCAATAATTTACACAGTTCCCATCATTGTCAGTAATTTACACAGCTCTCATCTTGTCAGTAATTTACACAGCTCTCATATTGTCAGTAATTTACACAGCTCTCATATTGTCAGTAATTTACACAGCTCTCATATTGTCAGTAATTTACACAGCTCTCATCTTGTCAGTAATTTACACATCTCCATATTGTCAGTAATTTACACAGCTCACATATTGTCAGTAATTTACACAGCTCCATATTGTCAGTATTTACACAGCTCTCATATTGTCAGTAATTTACACAGCTCACATACTGTCAGTAATTTACACAGCTCCCATCTTGTCAGTAATTTACACAGCTCTCATATTGTCAGTAATTTACACAGCTCCCATTCTGTCAGTAATTTACACAGCTCCTCATTTGTCAGTAATTTACACAGCTCTCATATTGTCAGTAATTTACACAGCTCTCATCTTGTCAGTAATTTACACAGCTCTCATTTGTCAGTAATTTAACACAGCTCTCATTTGTCAGTAATTTACACACTCTCATCTTGTCAGTAATTTACACAGCTCTCATCTTGTCAGTAATTTACACTAGTCCCATCCTTGTCAGTAATTTACACAGCTCCCATCTTGTCAGTAATTTACACAGCTCTCATCTTGTCAGTAATTTACACAGCTCCCATATTGTCAGTAATTTACACAGCTCTCATATTGTCAGTAATTTACACAGCTCTCATATTGTCAGTAATTTACACAGCTCCCATCTTGTCAGTAATTTACACAGCTCTCATATTGTCAGTAATTTACACAGCTCCATATTGTCAGTAATTTACACAGCTCTCATATTGTCAGTAATTTACACAGCTCTCATATTGTCAGTAATTTACACAGCTCCCATCTTGTCAGTAATTTACACAGCTCCATCTTGTCAGTAATTTACACAGCTCCCATCTTGTCAGTAATTTACACAGCTCCCATCTTGTCAGTAATTTACACAGCTCTCATATTGTCAGTAATTTACACAGCTCTCATATTGTCAGTAATTTACAAAGCTCTCATATTGTCAGTAATTTACACAGCTCTCATATTGTCAGTAATTTACACAGCTCTCATATTGTCAGTAATTTACAAAGCTCTCATATTGTCAGTAATTTACACAGCTCCATATTGTCAGTAATTTACACAGCTCTCATATTGTCAGTAATTTACACAGCTCCCATTTGTCAGTAATTTACACAGCTCTCATATTGTCAGTAATTTACACAGCTCTCATATTGTCAGTAATTTACACAGCTCTCATATTGTCAGTAATTTACACAGCTCCCATCTTGTCAGTAATTTACACAGCTCCCATCTTGTCAGTAATTTACAAAGCTCCCATTTGTCAGTAATTTACACAGCTCTCATATTGTCAGTAATTTACACAGCTCCCATCTTGTCAGTAATTTACAAGCTCCCATATTGTCAGTAATTTACACAGCTCTCATCTTGTCAGTAATTTACACAGCTCTCCATATTGTCAGTAATTTACAAAGCTCCCATATTGTCAGTAATCTACACAGCTCCCATCTTGTCAGTAATTTACACAGCTACCATCTTGTCAGTAATTTACACAGCTCTCATATTGTCAGTAATTTACACAGCTCTCATATTGTCAGTAATTTACACAGCTCTCATATTGTCAGTAATTTACACAGCTCTCATATTGTCAGTAATTTACAAAGCTCTCATCTTGTCAGTAATTTACACAGCTCTCATATTGTCAGTAATTTACACAGCTCCATATTGTCAGTAATTTACACAGCTCCCATATTGTCAGTAATTTACACAGCTCACATATTGTCAGTAATTTACAAAGCTCCCATATTGTCAGTAATCTACACAGCTCTCATCATGGTAATAAATTTACACAGCTCTCATATTGTCAGTAATTTACACAGCTCACATATTGTCAGTAATTTACAAAGCTCCCATCCTGTCAGTAATTTACACAGCTCCCATCATGGTAATAAATTTACACCGTTCCCTTCTGTGGCCTTTTTCGTCGATGGCGACTGTCCGCAGCGGAAAATTAATTATCTTAAAACACAGCGACGCTCATGGCTAAAACAACCAATGAGCGATCGGCACGGTTTCTGACAACGACTTCAGTAGTAGTATACTGTGGAGTCATCCACCGTGGGGCATTTACGTCTTTGTCTGGCCTTTATAGCGTGCTCGACACTATCATCTTCATAGCCCTTTGCTCCCGCGAAAACAGCACTCTCCACCCCACTCGATCCTGGGCAACCGTATCCCAGTTCGCAACATTGATAGCAAATTCTATCATGGACGTTTTACACTGGTCCTTGAAGCAAAGCTTGGGTCGTCCAACGTTATGCGTGCCCTCAGACAGTTCCCTATATAGTATCTGCTTGGGGATTCTGGAGTTATCCATGCGCGCAACGTGACCAAGCCACCTGAGACGCCGAGACCGCAGGATGGGATATAGTGACTGAATGCCAGCTCTTTTGAGCACTTCTGTATCCCGGACTCTATCTTGCTATTTAATTTTTTTATATTTTCGTAAACCCTTAAATGAAAACTAAATAAACCTCCTCTCCTGACCAGCATGCGAGGTCCACGTCTCACTCCCGTAAAGGAGTGTTGAGAGGACGCATGTTTGGTAAATTAGAGACTTGGTTTTTATCCTAAGCTTATCATTTTCCCATGCTCTTTTCATAATTTTTTTTAATGCGGCTGTAGCCTTTCCTATTCTGCTTGTCAATTCCTCATCCAAAAATAGGGTCTGTATTATGGTGGATCTCAAGTAAACAAACTTATCTACTGTTTTCAGAGATTCACCACTGAGTTTTATTTCTGGTGGTGAGTTTGTCCCTTGTCCAATTACCTCAGTTTTCTTGACGCTTGATTGTTAACCTGAAGAGATCGCAGCTTCTGCTATAACGATCGACTGGTCTTTGAAGCTCGATTTCACTGTGAGCCGCTATCACAGCAGCATCAGTGAAAAGCAACTCTCTGATCAACACTTCAGTCGTCAGTCGTTTCGAGTCAGTCTTTCAGATTGAAAGAATCGTCAAACTGGTTTGAGTAAACTCCATCCTCGTCCCATCAAAAGCATGTGCAGTAGAGCGCAAATAAATGGCAAAGAGAGTTCCATCTTGTCAGTAATTTACAAGCTCCATCACGTCAGAATTTACAGTTCCATCTGTCAGTAATTTACAGTTTCCATCTTGTCAGTAATTTCAGTTTCCATCTTGTCAGTAATTTACGTTCCTCTTGTCAGTAATTTACACAGTCCATCACGTCAGAAATTTCACCGTTCCATCTTGTCAGTAATTTACAACACTTCCATCTTGTCAGTAATTTACAAAGTTCCATCATGATCAGTAATTTACAAAGTTCCCATCATAGTCAGTAATTTACAAAGTTCCCATCATGGTCAGTAATTTACACAGTTCCCATCATGGTCAGTAATTTACATGTTCCCATCATGGTCAGTAATTTACACAGTTCCCATCATGGTCAGTATTTACACAAGTTCCATCATGGTCAGTAATTTACAATGTTCCCTCATGGTCAGTAATTTACACAAGTTCCCATCATGGTCAGTAATTTACACAGTTCCCATCATGGTCAGTAATTTACACAGTTCCATCATGGTCAGTAATTTACAAAGTTCCCATCATGGTCAGTAAATTACACAGTTCCATCTTGTCAGTAATTTACAAAGCCCATCTTGTCAGTAATTTACAACGTTTAGCTCCATCATAGTCAGTAATTTACAGAGTTCCATCTGTCAGTAATTTACAGAGTTGCATCTTGTCAGTAATTTACAGAGCTTCCATCTTGTCAGTAATTTACAAGCTCTGTAAAATGTCCAGTCATCAGTCAGTAATTTACAAGCTTGCATCTTGTCAGTAATTTACACGAGTTCCTCTTGTCAGTAATTTACAAGTCCCATCTTGTCAGTAATTTACCAGACTTCCATCTTGTCAGTAATTTACACAGCTCCCATCTTGTCAGTAATTTACAACGCTCCTATAAAAGCTCCCATCATATCAGTAATTTACAGAGCTTCATCTTGTCAGTAATTTACAGAACTTCCATCTTGTCAGTAATTTACAGTGTCCCATCTTGTCAGTAATTTACACAGCTCCCATCTTGTCAGTAATTTACACAGCTCCCATCTTGTCAGTAATTTACACAGCTCCATCTTGTCAGTAATTTACACAGCTCCCATCTTGTCAGTAATTTACACAGCTTCTCATCATTGTCAGTAATTTACACAGCTCCCATCTTGTCAGTAATTTACACAAGCTCCCATCTTGTCAGTAATTTACACAGCTTCCCATCTTGTCAGTAATTTACACAGCTCCCATCTGTGTTTACAGTCATCTCATATTACAAAGCTCCCATCTTGTCAGTAATTTACACAGCTCCCATCTTGTCAGTAATTTACACAGCTCCCATCTTGTCAGTAATTTACACAGCTCCATCTTGTCAGTAATTTACACAGCTCCCATCTTGTCAGTAATTTACACAGCTCCCATCTTGTCAGTAATTTACACAGCTCCCATCTTGTCAGTAATTTACACAGCTCCCATCTTGTCAGTAATTTACACAGCTCCCATCATTGTCAGTAATTTACACAGCTCCCATCTTGTCAGTAATTTACACAGCTCCCATCTTGTCAGTAATTTACACAGCTCCCATCTTGTCAGTAATTTACACAGTCTATAGCTCCATCTTGTAGTATCAGTATTATATTTACACGCTCCCATTTGTCAGTAATTTACACAGCTCCATTTGTCAGTAATTTACACAGATCCCATCTTGTCAGTAATTTACACAGCTCCCATCTTGTCAGTAATTTACACAGCTCCCATCTTGTCAGTAATTTACACAGCTCCCATCTTGTCAGTAATTACACAGCTCCCATCTGTCAGTATTTACACAGCTCCATCTGTCAGTAATTTACAAGCTCCCATCTTGTCAGTAATTTACAAGCTCTCATATGTCAGTAATTTAAAGCTCTCATCTTGTCAGTAATTTACAAAGCTCCCATCTTGTCAGTAATTTACACAGCTCTCATATTGTAGGTAGTTTACAAAGCTCCCATCTTGTCAGTAATTTACACAGCTTCCATCTTGTCAGTAATTTACACAGCTCCCATCTGGTCAGTAATTTACAAAGCTCCCATCTTGTCAGTAATTTACAAGTTCCCATTTGTCAGTAATTTACACAGCTCCCATCTTGTCAGTAATTTACACAGCTCCATCTTGTCAGTAATTTACAAGTTCCATCTTGTCAGTAAATTACAAGTTCCATCTTGTCAGTAAATTACAAAGCTCCAATCATGATCTGTAATTTTACAAAGCTCCCACTATGGTCAGTAATTTACAACGCTCCATAATGGTCAATAATTTACACAGCTCCATAATGGTCAGTAATTTACAACGCTCCATAATGGTCAGTAATTTACACGCTCCATAATGGTCAGTAATTTACACAGCTCCATAATGGTCAGTAATTTACACAGCTCCATAATGGTCAGTAATTTACAACGCTCCATAACGGTCAATAATTTACACAGTTCCATAATGGTCAGTAATTTACCACAGCTCCACAATGGTCAGTAATTTAAACACGCTCCATAACGGTCAGTAATTTACACCGCTCAATAATGGTCAGTAATTTACACAGCTCCATAATGGTCAGTAATTTACAACGCTCAATAATGGTCAGTAATTTACAACGCTCAATAATGGTCAGTAATTTACACAGCTCCATAATGGTCAGTAATTTAAACAGATCCATAATGGTCAGTAATTTAAACAGCTCCCATCACGTCATTAATTTATAACTAGACCTACAGAAGCAAACTATTGCCATATCAATGCAAGATTACTTACCAAGCTATGATATTCGACTTGTCTCAACGTTGTTTTATGATATACAAGTGTTATTCCGGTAAAACCAGTGGGAACGGACACAACGGCTGTCAGAGGCCTCATGTTTGTTGAACTGCCAATCTATGTATTTATGTCTGTATTAAAACCGGAACAGCAAAACAACTACCGAGGATGGCTGTTGTGTGCATGGAGAGCTATACGGGAACTGCTTCAAAAGTTCACGTGGGTCTACTTCAACACTGACCATTAGAACTGAGTGGACTGTATTTCTGTCCGAGTGTCCCCACTTCAAATTGTGAAGAAGCGTGGCTTGCCATGTATAGATATCCATCAAATGCCAGGTTTGTTGGACAGGTCACGTTGTTTGTGTGGACAACTACATCCTAAGGATGCTTCTGTACAGATAGCTGAAGCAACAACACTGTGGCCCAGGAAGACCACTACAGCGATACAAGGACCGAGGTCACCCTGAAGGCCATGCGCATGAACTGTGACATCAACACTACCAACTAGGAAGACATTCCCGCAGCAGAATAAGCTGGTGACGGCAGCACGCACAGGGCACAGTCTGTACATAAACAGCACACGACAGCACAATAAGCTGGTGACAACAGCACGCTCAGGGCACAGTCTGTATATAAACAGCACAGACAGCAAGCACATAAGCTGGTGACGGCAGCACGCACAGGGCACAGTCTGTACATAAACAGCACAGACAGCACAATAAGCTGGTGACACAGCACGCTCAGGGCACAGTCTGTATATAAACAGCACAGACAGCAAGCACAATAAGCTGGTGACAGCAGCACGCACAGGGCACAGTCTGTACATAAACAGCACAGACAGCACAATAAGCTGGTGACAACAGCACGCTCAGGGCACAGTCTGTATATAAACAGCACAGACAGCACAATAAGCTGGTGACAGCAGCACGCACAGGGCACAGTCTGTACATAAACAGCACAGACAGCACAATAAGCTGGTGACAGCAACACGCACAGGGCACAGTCTGTATATAAACAGCACAGACAGCACAATAAGCTGGTGACAGCAACACGCACAGGGCACAGTCTGTACATAAACAGCACAGACAGCACAATAAGCTGGTGACAACAGCACGCACAGGGCACAGTCTGTACATAAACAGCACAGACAGCAAGCACAAATAAGCATAGGGTGACAGCAGCACGCACAGGGCACAGTCTGTACATAAACAGCACAGACAGCACAATAAGCTGGTGACAGCAACACGCACAGGGCACAGTCTGTACATAAACAGCACAGACAGCACAATAAGCTGGTGACGGCAGCACGCACAGGGCACAGTCTGTACATAAACAGCACAGACAGCACAATAAGCTGGTGACGGCAGCACGCACAGGGCACAGTCTGTACATAAACAGCACAGACAGCACAATAAGCTGGTGACAGCAGCACGCACAGGGCACAGTCTGTACATAAACAGCACAGACAGCACAATAAGCTGGTGACAAGCAGCACGCACAGGGCACAGTCTGTACATAAACAGCACAGACAGCACAATAAGCTGGTGACAACAGCACGCACAGAGCACAGTCTGTACATAAACAGCACAGACAGCACAATAAGCTGGTGACAGCAGCACGCTCAGGGCACAGTCTGTACATAAACAGCACAGACAGCACAATAAGCTGGTGACAACAGCACGCACAGGGCACAGTCTGTACATAAACAGCACAGACAGCACAATAAGCTGGTGACAACAGCACGCACAGAGCACAGTCTGTATATAAACAGCACAGACAGCACAATAAGCTGGTGACAGCAGCACGCACAGGGCACAGTCTGTATATAAACAGCACAGACAGCACAATAAGCTGGTGACAGCAGCACGCACAGGGCACAGTCTGTATATAAACAGCACAGACAGCACAATAAGCTGGTGACAGCAGCACGCTCAGGGCACAGTCTGTATATAAACAGCACAGACAGCACAATAAGCTGGTGACAGCAGCACGCTCAGGGCACAGTCTGTATATAAACAGCACAGACAGCACAATAAGCTGGTGACAGCAGCACGCACAGGGCACAGTCTGTATATAAACAGCACAGACAGCACAATAAGCTGGTGACAGCAGCACGCACAGGCACAGTCTGTATATAAACAGCACAGACAGCACAATAAGCTGGTGACAACAGCACGCACAGGGCACAGTCTGTATATAAACAGCACAGACAGCACAATAAGCTGGTGACAGCAGCACGCACAGGGCACAGTCTGTATATAAACAGCACAGACAGCAAGCACAATAAGCTGGTGACAACAGCACGCACATTGCACAGTCTGTATATAAACAGCACAGACAGCACAATAAGCTGGTGACAGCAGCACGCACAGGGCACAGTCTGTACATAAACAGCACAGACAGCAAGCACAATAAGCTGGTGACAGCAGCACGCACAGGGCACAGTCTGTACATAAACAGCACAGACAGCAAGCACAATAAGCTGGTGACAACAGCACGCACAGGGCACAGTCTGTACATAAACAGCACAGACAGCACAATAAGCTGGTGACAGCAGCACGCACAGGGCACAGTCTGTATATAAACAGCACAGACAGCAAGCACAATAAGCTGGTGACAACAGCACGCTCAGGGCACAGTCTGTACATAAACAGCACAGACAGCACAATAAGCTGGTGACAACAGCACGCTCAGGGCACAGTCTGTACATAAACAGCACAGACAGCACAATAAGCTGGTGACAACAGCACGCACAGGGCACAGTCTGTACATAAACAGCACAGACAGCACAATAAGCTGGTGACAACAGCACGCACAGGGCACAGTCTGTACATAAACAGCACAGACAGCACAATAAGCTGGTGACAACAGCACGCTCAGGGCACAGTCTGTATATAAACAGCACAGACAGCACAATAAGCTGGTGACAGCAGCACGCACAGGGCACAGTCTGTACATAAACAGCACAGACAGCACAATAAGCTGGTGACAGCAGCACGCACAGGGCACAGTCTGTACATAAACAGCACAGACAGCACAATAAGCTGGTGACAGCAGCACGCACAGGGCACAGTCTGTACATAAACAGCACAGACAGCACAATAAGCTGGTGACAACAGCACGCACAGGGCACAGTCTGTACATAAACAGCACAGACAGCACAATAAGCTGGTGACAGTAGCACGCACAGGGCACAGTCTGTACATAAACAGCACAGACAGCACAATAAGCTGGTGACAACAGCACGCACAGGGCACAGTCTGTATATAAACAGCACAGACAGCACAATAAGCTGGTGACAACAGCACGCACAGGGCACAGTCTGTACATAAACAGCACAGACAGCACAATAAGCTGGTGACAACAGCACGCTCAGGGCACAGTCTGTACATAAACAGCACAGACAGCACAATAAGCTGGTGACAACAGCACGCACAGGGCACAGTCTGTATATAAACAGCACAGACAGCACAATAAGCTGGTGACAGCAGCACGCTCAGGGCACAGTCTGTATATAAACAGCACAGACAGCAAGCACAATAAGCTGGTGACAGCAGCACGCACAGGGCACAGTCTGTATATAAACAGCACAGACAGCACAATAAGCTGGTGACAACAGCACGCTCAGGGCACAGTCTGTACATAAACAGCACAGACAGCACAATAAGCTGGTGACAACAGCACGCACAGGGCACAGTCTGTATATAAACAGCACAGACAGCACAATAAGCTGGTGACAGCAGCACGCTCAGGGCACAGTCTGTATATAAACAGCACAGACAGCAAGCACAATAAGCTGGTGACAGCAGCACGCACAGGGCACAGTCTGTACATAAACAGCACAGACAGCACAATAAGCTGGTGACAACAGCACGCTCAGGGCACAGTCTGTACATAAACAGCACAGACAGCACAATAAGCTGGTGACAACAGCACGCACAGGGCACAGTCTGTATATAAACAGCACAGACAGCACAATAAGCTGGTGACAGCAGCACGCTCAGGGTACAGTCTGTATATAAACAGCACAGACAGCAAGCACAATAAGCTGGTGACAGCAGCACGCACAGGGCACAGTCTGTACATAAACAGCACAGACAGCACAATAAGCTGGTGACAACAGCACGCACAGGGTACAGTCTGTACATAAACAGCACAGACAGCACAATAAGCTGGTGACAGCAGCACGCACAGGGCACAGTGTGTATATAAACAGCACAGACAGCAAGCACAATAAGCTGGTGACAGCAGCACGCACAGGGCACAGTCTGTATATAAACAGCACAGACAGCAAGCACAATAAGCTGGTGACAGCAGCACGCACAGGGCACAGTCTGTATATAAACAGCACAGACAGCACAATAAGCTGGTGACAGCAGCACGCACAGGGCACAGTCTGTATATAAACAGCACAGACAGCACAATAAGCTGGTGACAACAGCACGCTCAGGGCACAGTCTGTATATAAACAGCACAGACAGCAAGCACAATAAGCTGGTGACAACAGCACGCACAGGGCAGTCTGTACATAAACAGCACAGACAGCACAATAAGCTGGTGACAGCAGCAAGCTCAGGGCACAGTCTGTACATAAACAGCACAGACAGCACAATAAGCTGGTGACAGCAGCACGCACAGGGCACAGTCTGTATATAAACGGCACAGACAGCAGAAGAGGAACCAGCAGAAGCAGAATCTAAGGACGCAGGACTCCTTCCCATGCAGCGCTATTCGAAGAACTTGTGCCTCCAAGATAGGTTTGTATCCACATGAAAACCCATAGGTCTTGTATCCACATGAAGACCCATAGGTCTTGTATCCACATGAAGACCCATAGGTCTTGTATCCACATGAAGACCCATAGGTCTTGTACTTGTACCTACATGAAGACCCATAGGTCTTGTATCCAAATGAAGACCCATAAGTCTTGTACCTACATGAAGACCCCGTAAGTCTTGTACCTACATGAATACCCATAGGTCTTGTACCTACATGAAGACCCATAGGCCTTGCATCCACATGAAGACCCATAGGTCTTGTACCTACATGAAGACCCATAGGTCTTGTACCTACATGAAGACCCATAGGTTTTTACCTACATGAAGACCCATAGGCCTTGCATCCACATGAAGACCCATAGGTCTTGTACCTACATGAAGACCCATAGGTCTTGTACCTACATGAAGACCCATAGGTCTTGTACCTACATGAAAACCCATAAGTCTTGTAACTACATGAAGACCCATAAGTCTTGTACCTACATGAAGACCCATAGGTCTTGTACCTACATGAAGACCCATAAGTCTTGTACCTACATGAAGACCCATATGTCTTGTACCTACATGAAGACCCATAGGCCTTGCATCCACATGAAGACCCATAAATCTTGTACCTACATGAAGACCCATAGGTCTTGTACCTACATGAAGACCCATAGGTCTTCTATCCACATGAAGACCCATAGGTCTTGTATCCACATGAAGACCCATAGGTCTTGTGCCTACATGAAGACCCCTAGGCCTTGCATCCACATGAAGACCCATAGGCCTTGTACCTACATGAAGACCCATAAGTCTTGTACCTACATGAAGACCCATAGGCCTTGTACCTACATGAAGACCCATAAGTCTTGTACCTACATGAAGACCCATAGGCCTTGTACCTACATGAAGATCCATATGTCTTGTACCTACATGAAGACCCATAGGCCTTGTACCTACATGAAGACCCATAGGTTTTGTACCTACATGAAGACCCATAGGTCTTGTACCTACATGAAGACCCATAGGCCTTGTACCTACATGAAGACCCATAGGTCTTGTACCTACATGAAGACCCATAGGTCTTGTACCTACATGAAGACCCATAGGCCTTGTACCTACATGAAGACCCATAGGTCTTGTACCTACATGAAGACCCATAGGCCTTGTACCTACATGAAGACCCATAGGTTTGTACCTACATGAAGACCCATAGGCCTTGTACCTACATGAAGACCCATAGGCCTTGTACCTACATGAAGACCCATAGGCCTTATACCTACATGAAGACCCATAGGTCTTGTACCTACATGAAGACCCTATCAGCTGATAAAGGACTAGTACACCTATTTATTTGTCAGATCAGAGAGTCTTTAACACAAACCAGTTTTTACTTACTTTCAAAACACATATCAAAACATGAATCTTTCAGAAAGATCTACAAAACTGCACAGACCAATGTTTCTGGCTTTTCTAATCAGATTGTATATATATATATATATAATATATGCGTGCGTGCGTGCGTGTGTGTGTATGTATGAGTGAAAATGTTTTGAGTGTGAATGTTTCAAACTCAAATTGTTTTTTTAATCGAAAACGCCTCTGGCCCAGCACAATGTGGGTGAAAGAAAAAATCGGTCAATAAGATCAAAGGATCATCTGTTGAGCTCTATCAGTATGGGATATTCTTAAGTCAGTGCTTTATAAACGAATACTGCAAGTTTGTTTTCTTCTTTGTTTTTTTTTTTCGTTTTTATTTCATTGGTAGCTGCTATTAATAACGTAAATCTAAACACTGGATGTCCGTAGAACTTCATAGGAATTGATACAGCTCTGAGAACTTCATAGGAATTAATAAGGCTCTCAGAACTTCACATCTAGGGCAGACCAACATAAAATGAATCTCAGTTTCGACGCCATCTTCACAAAACGGACAGTTACAATTTCTGTCAAATTTATTTTGTATTGTAGAAAGGGACAACTCAAAGCTCTCAACTGAAATGTGAAGTTAACAAGAAACAGGCGGAGGGTGCGGATGGGATCTAGAGCACTAATGCCTCACCACTCTCCGAACAATCACCTCTCAAGCTCCCAAAGCCATTCGATAGCCATTTTATCAAGCAAAGGGAGCTGCCCATGAGCTGCATGACCCATTTCGGACCCAGCCATCAGTTACCTGGAGAGAAGACAAACCCCAGGACATATCCACACAACGCGCCCCATCCAGGTTCAGCCCAGCCACCAGACTAAGGGAGAATGGAAGAACCCTCTCTCGCCTTACTCTGGGTCTTCATCTGTCTCTCGGGCAGCCCACCCTGCCACCAGCTCGCATAGCTGCCAGCTCCTTTCCACTCACAATAGTCTCAACAGCTAGTAGCCGGAAGCTCCCAACATCAGCCATCAGAAAACAAACGAGACAGTCTTGATGGAGGCAGACACAAGGAGATCACTCATAAGGAAGATTAGGAAAAGACAAGCAACATTTATAGGCCATTTTATGAAGAGGGGGATTTGGAGCACCTGGTCACAACGGGAAAGCTGGAGGGAAAGAGAGCACCAGGTAGACCCAGGGAGAGAATGCTGGACGGACTTGCAGAGTGGCTGGGGATGAAGAGGGTGGGGGAGATGCTGGGGGCAACGAGAGATAGAGATGGTTGGAAGTCCATGGTCGGCAACGCTATGCGGCAAGGCACCTGATGATGATGATGATGATGAACCACAGGGGCTATTTGAACGGCCGCGAAAAGTGGCCAGACATGATGCTCCAGACACATGTTCCTTGTTTTTTTTATTTTTGTTTTGTTTTTGTTTTGCTTTTTTGTGGACGTCTGTTACCTTTGAGCGAGGTAAGCCTGAGCCAGAACTTGTATATCGCATGTATCTATGGAAACAAGTCCCTTGTTGGTACCGGACTGGTACCAAGACATTTCCTTACAGCTTACAAATGTCTTCTTTCGGTGTATTTTTGGTTAGCTGTTAAACACTAAATGTCTTTACGTGTATAGCTTACAAATGTCTTCTTTCCATGTGTTTTTGGTTAGCTGTTAAACACTAAATTTCTGAACCATAATTTAGAATGGATTGTATCTGAATGTTAAACAAATCGAAGAATACTTTGCTAGAATGCTTCCAAACTGACCAGAGCAAGTTTACGAAGCTAATACAACTTTCCTCGCACGATCAGCAAGGTCATTCATGATGTAAACAGATGACAACCTGATTGACAAGTAAACATCCAGGTACTTACATATATTGGCAGGTGTTGTTATCTATGTGTGTGTTTTCAATTATGTGTTTGAAAAACGTATAATGTGTTTAATTCTATACATTCCTGAGAGTTGCAAATGATATTCTGTTTGCGTTGGATAGTGACATTCTGTCTGTTTTGACTCTTCTTGGTTTGTCCGCTGCATTTGATACCTTACAACATCGCACTCTTCTGTATAGACTAGAAAAGCTGTACAGTATTTCAGGTTCGGCAGTTGCATGGTTCAACTCTTACTTTAGTGACAGAAAATAAACAACCGTTGTCAATGACCATAGCTGAATTTGCGCTGTGTTCTTCAAAGCTCAGTCCTTGGCCTAGGTCTGGTCATATCTATACAAAACCCCTTTCTTTGTGGGTCAAAAGACGTTCTATCTTCAGTCGGTCATTTGATGATGATACACCATCGTGCATTGTTTGTCTTCTGTCAAGACT
>JAPXFY010000023.1:69770731-69775731 GCA_030674185.1 Monoplex corrugatus
CTCAGGGCACAAAGCACACACTATGGGGACTGACCAAACTCAGGGCACAAAGCACACAGTATGGGGACTGGCCAAATTCAGGGCACAAAGCACAAAGCACACAGTATGGGGACTGGCCAAACTCAGGGCACAAAGCACAAAGCATGGGGACTGGCCAAACTCAGGGCACAAAGCACACAGTATGGGGACTGGCCAAACTCAGGGCACAAAGCACACAGTATGGGGACTGACCAAACTCAGGGCACAAAGCACACAGTATGGGGACTGGCCAAACTCAGGGCACAAAGCACAAGCACAAAGCATGGGGACTGGCCAAACTCAGGGCACAAAGCACACAGTATGGGGACTGGCCAAACTCAGGGCACAAAGCACACAGTATGGGGACTGGCCAAACTCAGGGCACAAAGCACACAGTATGGGGACTGGCCAAACTCAGGGCACAAAGCACACAGTATGGAGACTGGCCAAACTCAGGGCACAAAGCACACGCACACAGTATGGGGAAACAGTCGGACAGGGAGTGGGACGAACGGGTGGGCACGTAGAGGGGGAAATCACTGCTGGCAAAAAGCTGTCTTCAAGTTAGACTTGAAACAAGACAATGTGTGAATGTCGAAGCGACAGGGGAAGCTCATTCCAGTCTATGGACCAATATCAATCTTAATGAAAAGAATTACGACTTTATAAAACACATACAGGTGAATGGGCAGCAAGGCAGAAAATGACAGAAAGCTGAAGAAATGACAGAAAGCAAAGGAGCAAGGCAAAAAGAAAGAGACTGACAGAAAAGAGGAAATTTCCGGAGTAGAATTTCTAGAAGGGTAGATACTATTTATACTGAAAGAGCCCCCGGCATTTATGACGGAAAAGAAGCAACAAGCGTGCAAAAACAAGAGGCCTGCCCGGGGTAAAGGTCGAAACACTTGCTGGGCGGGGTGTCTCGTCTGAGGGCTTTCTGCTGTATGGCTGTCCCCGGAGTTCCTTGCTACAAGATATTCAACAGATTCATGACTATGTTTTGTAATCCAGAAAGGACTCTCTCTCTCTCTCTCTCACACACGCACGCGCGCACGCACACACACACACACACACACAAAATAATTATCTGAAATAAGACAATCAAACAACTTACCTCTTGAGTCTATATAGATATCTCTGCCAGAGTGTTGCCCTCGCCGCTGTTGACAGATGAAGGTGAACAGACACACTGGTAATACTAGATCCGGTTTGTTAGTTAGCGACGTGTGTGTGTGTGTGTGTGTGTGTGTGTGTGTGTGTGTGTGTGTGTGTGTGTGTGTGTGTGTGTGTGTGTGTCTGTGTGTGTGTGTGTGTCTGTGTGTGTGTGTGTGTGTGTGTGTGTGTGTGTGTGTGTGTGTGTGTGCCGACGACAAGCCCTGGAAACCACACCTCCGTCAAGTTGACAGCTTTTGGGTCCTTGTGCTGCCTACCGTCACATCATTACAAAAACCAAGAGGGTGCTTGAGCACCTAATAAGGTATGTAGACAGAGATAGACATGGACAGATAGACAGGAATCTAGCTTTGTCGATAGACATGGATAACCACAGACAGGATCTAGCTTTGTCGATAGACATGGATAACCATAGACAGGAATCTAGCTTTGTTGATAGACATGGATAACCATAGACAGGAATCTAGCTTTGTCAATAGACATGGATAGCTATAGACTGGAATCTAGCTTTGTCGATAGACATGGATAACCATAGATAGAAAGGATCTAGCTTTGTCGATAGACATGGATAACCACAGACAGACAGGAATCTAGCTTTGTCGATAGACATGGATAACCACAGACAGACAGGAATCTAGCTTTGTCGATAGACATGGATAACCACAGACAGGAATCTAGCTTTGTCAGTAGACATGGATAACCACAGACAGGAATCTAGCTTTGTTGATAGACATGGATAACCACAGACAGGAATCTAGCTTTGTTGATAGACATGGATAACCACAGACAGGAATCTAGCTTTGTTGATAGACATAGATAACCATACACAGACAGGAATCTAGCTTTGTTGATAGACATGGATAACCACAGACAGGAATCTAGCTTTGTCAATAGACATGGATAACCACAGACAGGAATCTAGCTTTGTTGATAGACATGGATAACCATAGACAGACAGGAATCTAGCTTTGTTGATAGACATGGATAACCATAGGCAGACAGGAATCTAGCTTTGTTGATAGACATGGATAACCATAGACAGACAGGAATCTAGCTTTGTCGATAGACATGGATAACCATACACAGACAGGAATCTAGCTTTGTCGATAGACATGGATAACCATAGACAGGATCTAGCTTTGTCGATAGACATGGATAACCATAGACAGGAATCTAGCTTTGTTGATAGACATGGATAACCATAGATGGACAGGAATCAAGCTTTGTCGATAGACATGGATAACCATAGACAGGATCTAGCTTTGTTGATAGACATGGATAACCATAGATGGACAGGAATCAAGCTTTGTCGATAGACATGGATTACCATAGACAGGATCTAGCTTTGTTGATAGACATGGATACCTATAGACAGACAGGAATCTAGCTTTGTCAATAGACATGGATAACCATACACAGACAGGAATCTAGCTTTGTCAATAGACATGGATAACCATACACAGACAGGAATCTAGCTTTGTCAATAGACATGGATAACCATAGACAGGAATCTAGCTTTGTTGATAGACATGGATAACCACAGACAGCATCTAGCTTTGTTGATAGACATGGATAACCACAGACAGGAATCTAGCTTTGTTGATAGACATAGATAACCACAGACAGGAATCTAGCTTTGTCGATAGACATAGATAACCATAGACAGACAGGATCTAGCTTTGTTGATAGACATGGATAACCATAGACAGGAATCTAGCTTTGTCAATAGACATGGATAACCATAGACAGACAGGAATATAGCTTTGTTGATAGACATAGATAACCATAGACAGAGAGGAATCTAGCTTTGTCAATAGACATGGATAACCATAGACAGGATCTAGCTTTGTCAATAGACATGGATAGCCATAGACAGGAATCTAGTTTTGTCAATAGACATGGATAACCATAGACAGAGAGGAATCTAGCTTTGTCGATAGACATGGATAAACATAGACAGACAGGAATCTAGCTTTGTCGATAGACATGGATAACCATAGACAGACAGGAATCTAGCTTTGTCGATAGACATGGATAACCATAGACAGACAGGAATCTAGCTTTGTCAATAGACATGGATAACCATAGACAGACAGGAATCTAGCTTTGTTGATAGACATGGATAATCATACACAGACAGGAATCTAGCTTTGTCAATAGACATGGATAACCATAGACAGACAGGATTCTGGCTTTGTCGATAGACATGGATAACCATACACAGACAGGAATCTAGCTTTGTTGATAGACATGGATAACCATACACAGACAGGAATCTAGCTTTGTTGATAGACATGGATAACCATAGACAGACAGGAATCTAGCTTTGTCAATAGACATGGATAACCACAGACAGGAATCTAGCTTTGTTGATAGACATGGATAACCATAGACAGACAGGAATCTAGCTTTGTCAATAGACATGGATAACCACAGACAGGAATCTAGCTTTGTTGATAGACATGGATAACCATAGACAGACAGGAAAATCTAGCTTTGTCAATAGACATGGATAACCACAGACAGGAATCTAGCTTTGTTGATAGACATAGATAACCATAGACAGACAGGAATCTGGCTTTGTCGATAGACATGGATAAACCATACACAGACAGGAATCTAGCTTTGTCGATAGACATGGATAACCATAGACAGGATCTAGCTTTGTCAATAGACCTGGATAACCATAGACAGACAGGAATCTAGCTTTGTCAATAGACATGGATAACCACAGACAGGAATCTAGCTTTGTCGATAGACATGGATAACTACAGACAGACAGGAATCTAGCTTTGTCGATAGACATGGATAACCATAGACAGACAGGAATCTAGCTTTGTCAATAGACATGGATAACCATAGACAGACAGGATGTAGCTTTGTCGATAGACATGGATAACCATAGACAGGATCTAGCTTTGTCGATAGACATGGATAACCACAGACAGGAATCTAGCTTTGTCAATAGACATGGATAACCACAGACAGACAGGAATCTAGCTTTGTTGATAGACATGGATAACCATAGACAGACAGGAATCTAGCTTTGTCGATAGACATGGATAACCATAGACAGACAGGTATCAAGCTTTGTCGATATTGTTTGTTCCACAGGGATTTATTGTTTGTTAAACAGGGATTTATCGTTTGTTCCACAGGGATTATTGTTTGTTCCACAGGGATTTATTGTTTGTTTCACAGGGATTTATCGTTTGTTTCACAGGGATTTATTGTTTGTTCCACAGGGATTATTGTTTGTTCCACAGGGATTTATTGTTTGTTCCACAGGGATTTATTGTTTGTTTCACAGGGATTTATTGTTCCACAGGGATTATTGTTTGTTCCAAAGGGATTTATTGTTTGTTCCACAGGGATTTATTGTTTGATCCACAGGGATTTATTGTTTGTTTCACAGGGATTTATCATTTGTTTCACAGGGATTTGTTGTTTGTTTCACAGGGATTTATCGTTTGTTTCACAGGGATTTATCGTTTGTTTCACAGGATTTATTGTTTGTTCCACAGGGATTTTGTTTGTTCCACAGGGATTTATCATTTGTTCCACAGGGATTTATCGTTTGTTTCACAGGGATTTATTGCGCCCAGACTTGTTTGTTCCACAGGGATTTATAGTTTGTTCCACAGGGATTTATTGTTTGTTTCATAGGGATTATTGTTTGTTCCACAGGGATTTATTGTTTGTTCCACAGGGATTATTGTTTGTTCCACAGGGATTTATTGTTTGTTCCACAGGGATTTATTGTTTGTTTCACAGGGATTTATTGTTTCTTCCACAGGTATTTATTGTTT
>JAPXFY010000023.1:69780731-69783231 GCA_030674185.1 Monoplex corrugatus
TTCCTGCCTCCACCATTCACATCCTACAGCGCATTCAAAACAATGCTGCACGCCTTGTACTCAAAAAGAAAAAAGCTGACCACATATCTCCTCTTCTGGCACAACTTCACTGGCTCCCTGTATCAAAGCGCATACAGTACAAACTAGACACCATATGCTACAAAAGCCTCAGTAACGCAGCCCCCGATTACCTGTCAAGCCACTTGCGATCTAAGCTTATGTTCCCTCACGTACCCTCCGCTCTGCCTCCGATCCTCTGACTTTTCGCTTTCCACGCACTAAGCTCAATACCTATGGTCCACGAGCCTTCTCTGTTTCTGGTCCGCTCTCCTGGAACAAACTTCCTCTCTCAGTCCGTCAGCAACCTACTTTTGTCTCCTTCAAGTCCGCTCTCAAAACTCACCTTTTCTCCTCTGCATAAAATCCTGACCTCACTCAATCCCCTCTGCAGCCTGTCTCCACTCGGAAAGGGAATCACATTGTAATATATAATTGTATATAATATGCTCTCTATAATTTTCCATTGCTTTTATTCTTTCTCCCCGTTTATAGCCGTGTGCGTGGGTGTGTGTGTGTGTGTGTGCGCGCGCGCGCGGTGTGTGTGTGTGTGTGTGTGTGTGTGTGCGTGCGTGCGTGTGTGTGCGTGCGTGCGTGTGTGTGTGTCTGTTTCAGCGCTTAGATTTGATTTTATCAAGATTTTGCGCTATATAAATATTGTAATTAAATTATTAATTATAGACCGATGGAAACTGTAGGGTGGGCAGCCAACACGACACTACAGACCGATGGAAACAGTAGGGTGGGCAGCCAACACGACACTACAGACCGATGGAAACAGTAGGGTGGGCAGCCAACAGGACACTACAGACCGATGGAAACAGTAGGGTGGGCAGCCAACAGGACACTACAGACCGATGGAAACAGTAGGGTGGGCAGCCAACATGACACTACAGACTGATGGAAACAGTAGGGTGGGCAGCCAACAGGACACTACAGACCGATGGAAACAGTAGGGTGGGCAGCCAACAGGACACTACAGACCGATGGAAACAGTAGGGTGGGCAGCCAACAGGACACTACAGACCGATGGAAACAGTAGGGTGGGCAGCCAACAGGACACTACAGACCGATGGAAACAGTAGGGTGGGCAGCCAACAGGACACTACAGACCGATGGAAACAGTAGGGTGGGCAGCCAACAGGACACTACAGACCGATGGAAACAGTAGGGTGGGCAGCCAACAGGACACTACAGACCGATGGAAACAGTAGGGTGGGCAGCCAACACGACAGTTTTTAATATTGTGGGCTGGGTCTGAACTCGGGACGTCACGCCTGGATTCTACGGCTCAACGAAAGGACGAACCAGTCTGCATAAGAAATTGATCAAAATTAAAGTAAATAAATAAATACATTTTTTTTAAAAACACATTGGCTTCCCAAGGGTAAAATTTACAAAATTGTCCGACAATAGCGCTCTAAAAGTGCGCTACAAGTTGAGGTGAAGGACCAGCTTTAAAGTTACGTGAACACATCATAAACATGGGAAACACAAAACAGCTTATATAGACAGTATTCGATAATAACACATTCTAAAAATTACGGAAACACAGTATAGATTACAGTCACTACTTCAGTTATACAACCAAGCATACAAATTGGTTGTAATAGTCACACAGTTAACAACAATGATCACAATGATTTCTTGAACAATCTCTTATTCTACAAGAGCAATAAGCGCTTTACAACAGTGGGAGAGACACAGCCAAACATCATCATCATCATCATCATCAGGTGCCCTGCCGCATGGCGTTGGCGACCATGGACTTCCAACCATCTCTATCTCTCGTTACCCCCAGTATCTCCCCCACCCTCCTCATCCCCAGCCACTCTGCAAGTCCGTCCAGCATTCTCTCCCTGGGTCTACCTTGTGCTCTCTTTCCCTCCAGCTTTCCCGTTGTGACCAGGTGCTCCAAATCCCCTTCCTCATGAAATGACCTATAAATGTTGCTTGTCTTTTCCTAATCTTCCTTATGAGTGATCTACTTGTGTCTGCCTCCATCAAGACGGTCTCGTTTGTTTTCTTTGCTGTCCATGGAACTCTCAACATTCTTCTGAGAAACCACATCTCGGCTGCCTCGATCCTGCTCTGGCTTTGCTTGCTGACTGTCCACGCCTCGCATCCGTACAACAATATTGGTTCTATATAACATTCAAGGACTCTCTTTCTGATGTTAATTGACAGGCATTTGTTGGTAAGAATGCTTGGCATCTTCTTGAATGCTGTTTTGGCTTGGCCGATTCTGCCAGCTATTTCCGATGTGTATCTGCCGTCTGATGAAATGACCGTTCCCAGGTATTTGAACTTATTAACCTGTGTCAAGGTTGTGCCATTTGCTGTTATTTTGCAGGAGGGGATTTCATGTTTTTACTGATCACCATGACTTCAGTCTTCCTGCTGTTTAGTTCCAACTCCTTACCTTTGCTTTCTGTTTCTAGTA
>JAPXFY010000023.1:69788231-69980731 GCA_030674185.1 Monoplex corrugatus
ATGTAGGTGCATAGGTCACCCCTGAAAGCATGTTGTGTGGAGAATTTTGCAAAAGGACAGTTGATGGGCAGAAGAAACGCTTCAAAGATTCAAAAAAGATTTGGACGTTGACGTCAACGCCAGGGAGTGCATGGCCCAACACAGCCCTGTAAGAGCATAAGGGGTTTAGTGCAGCAGAAACCAAGGAGAGTTGCCCAAACTGCGACGAAACACAAAGCGCAATTATTCATCTACGTGTGTCCCATGTGTAGGAGAGACTTCAGAATCCAGACTGGCCTCATCGGCCACCTCCCTTGTCACTACAACTGCAGCACTGCCTAGAGCTGAGGCTATAATCACCTTTGATTACGAAGAATGAACATCATCTCAAAAGAAGCTAGTTGCTGTCTCCATATCCATGTCTATGGTGTAGTAGAACTAGTTGTCTGCCTCTCTATCTGTGTCTCTGGTTTGACAGAGTCCGTGGCCTGTCTCCATATCCATGTCTATAGTGTGACACAGCTAGTTGCCTGTCTCCCTATCCATGTCTATGGTATGACACAGCTAGTTGCCTGTCTCCCTATCCATGTCTATGGTATGACACAGCTAGTTGCCTGTCTCCCTATCCATGTCTATGTAACGCTGTGTACACAGCTAGTTAGTTGCCTGTCTCCCTATCCATGTCGATACGTGTGTGTTACCACTAGCTAGTTGCCTATCTCCCTATCCATGTCTTAGTGGTAATGACCACAGCTTAGTTGCCTGTCTCCCTATCCGTGTCTATGGTATGATACAGCTAGTTGCCTGTCTCCCTATCCATGTCTATAGTGTGACAGAGCTTGTATAGCAGAGCTGGTTGTCTGTCTTCTCATCTATGTCTATGCTATGAAAGGCTGGTTGCCTGTCTCCCTATCCATGTCTATGGTTTCTATCCATGTCATGTCACTGACAGAACAAAACTCAACGAGCAGATAATGCCTCCATCAGTTATCTGTGAACATGCACTTTGTTTTGTAAACAGATAGGTACAGACAGACCCATTCTGACAATGCAAGATAAAACAAGTAGACTGATAAACAATAAAAGTTCATTCTGGTTTCTTCACAGAACATGAATCACAAACAGACATCTCTATTCGTAAACAGGAATACATATAGACATCTATCTATTTGTAAACAAGAATGCACACAGACATAACTATTTGTAGACAATAATACATACAGACATATCTATTTGTAAACAGTAATACATACAGAATATCTATTTGTAGACATAATACATACAGACATATCTATTTGTAGACAGTAATACATACAGACATATCTATTTGTAGACAGTCATACATACAGACATATCTATTTGTAGACAGTCATACATACAGACATATCTATTTGTAACAGTAATACATACAGATATATCTATTTGTAGACAGTCTACATACAGACATATCTATTTGTGAACAGTAATACATACAGACATATCTATTTGTAACAGTAATACATACAGACATATCTATTTGTAAACAGTCATATACATACAGACATATCTATTTGTAAACACAATACATACAGACATATCTATTTGTAAACAGTAATACATACAGACATATCTATTTGTAGACAGTATACATACAGACATATCTATTTGTAAACAGTAATACATACAGACATATCTATTTGTAACAGTCATACATACAGACATATCTATTTGTAGACAGTCTACATACAGACATATCTATTTGTAGACATTAATACATACAGACATATCTATTTGTAACAGTCAATACATACAGACATATCTATTTGTAGACAGTCCTACATACAGACATATCTATTTGTAAACAGTAATACATACAGACATATCTATTTGTAGACAGTAATACATACAGACATATCTATTTGTAAAACAGTAATACATACATACATATCTATTTGTAACAGTAATACATACAGACATATCTATTTGTAGACAGTCATACATACAGACATATCTATTTGTAACAGTCATACATACACACATATCTATTTGTAAACAGTAATACATGCAGACATATCTATTTGTAAACAGTAATACATACAGACATATCTATTGTAAACAGTAATACATACAGACATATCTATTTGTAAACAGTCATACATACAGACATATCTATTTGTAAACAGTACATACATACAGACATATCTATTTGTAAACAGTAATACATACAGACATATCTATTTGTAAACAGTAATACATACAGACATATCTATTTGTAAACAGTATACATACAGACATATCTATTTGTAAACAGTCTACATACAGACATATCTATTTGTAAACAGTATACATACAGACATATCTATTTGTAAACAGTCATACATACAGACATATCTATTTGTAAACAGTCATACATACAGACATATCTATTTGTAAACAGTCATACATACAGACATATCTATTTGTAAACAGTAATACATACAGACATATCTATTTGTAAACAGTCATACATACAGACATATCTATTTGTAGACAGTCATACATACAGACATATCTATTTGTAAACAGTAATACTAACATATCTATTTGTAGACAGTAATACATACAGACATATCTATTTGTAAACAGTAATACATACAGACATATCTATTTGAAGACAGTCCTACATACAGACATATCTATTTGTAAACAGTCAATACATACAGACATATCTATTTGTAAACAGTCATACATACAGACATATCTATTTGTTAAACAGTCATACATACAGACATATCTATTTGTAAACAGTATACATACAGACATATCTATTTGTAGACAGTATACATACAGACATATCTATTTGTAAACAGTAATACATACAGACATATCTATTTGTAAACAGTATACATACAGACATATCTATTTGTAAACAGTCATACATACAGACATATCTATTTGTAAACAGTCTACATACAGACATATCTATTTGTAAACAGTATACATACAGACATATCTATTTGTAAACAGTAATACATACAGACATATATATTTGTAAACAGTAATACATACAGACATATACTATTTAAACAGTTACATAAGTAAATATTTGTAAACAGCAATAACAGACATATCTATTTGTAAACAGTCATACATACAGACATATCTATTGTAAACAGTTAATATTTTATACAGACATATCCATTTGTAAACAGTATACATACAGACATATCTATTTGTAAACAGTCAATACATACAGACATATCTATTTGTAAACAGTAATACATACAGACATATCTATTTGTAAACAGTAATACATACAGACATACTATATTGTGAACAGTAAACATACAGACATATCTATTTGTAAACAGTAAATACATACAGACATATCTATTTGTAAACAGTCCTACATACAGACATATCTATTGTAAACAGTCCTATATACAGACATATCTATTTGTAAACAGTAATACATACAGACATATCTATTTGTAAACAGTCATACATACAGACATATCTATTTGTAAACAGTCAATACATACAGACATATCTATTTGTAAACAGTCAATACATACAGACATATCTATTTGTAAACAGTCATACATACAGACATATCTATTTGTAAACAGTATACATTACAGTACATAAGACATATCTATTTGTAAACAGTCAATACATACAGACATATCTATTTGTAAACAGTCATACATACAGACATACTATTTGTAAACAGTAATACATACAGACATATCTATTTGTAAACAGTAATACATACAGACATATCTATTTGTAAACAGTCATACATACAGACATATCTATTTGTAAACAGTCATACATACAGACATATCTATTTGTAAACAGTAATACATACAGACATATCTATTTGTAAACAGTAATCATACAGACATATCTATTTGTAAACAGTAATACATACAGACATATCTATTTGTAAACAGTAATACATACAGACATATTATTTGTAAACAGTACATCATACAGACATATCTATTTGTAAACAGTATAATACAGACATATCTATTGTAAACATCAATATAGACATATCTATTTGTAAACACATACATACAGACATAATATTTGTAAACAGTCTACTACAGACTATCTATTTGTAACATATAATACAGACTATCTATTTGTAAACATATACATACAGACATATTTTGTAAAAGTATACATACAGACATATCTATTTGTAAACAGTATACATACAGCATATCTATTTGTAACAGTAATAATACAGACATATTTTGTAAACAGTAATACATACAGACATATCTATTTGTAAACAAATACATACAGACATATTATTTGTAAACATCATACTTCAGACATATCTATTTGTAAACATAATAATACAGACATACTATTGTAAACATCATACATCAGACTATCTATTTGAAGTCATACATACAGACATATCTATTTGTAAACAGTATACATACAGACATATCTATTTGTAAACAGTAATCATACAGACATATCTATTTGTAAACAGTAATACATACAGACATATCTATTTGTAAACAACAATTCATACAGACATATCTATTTGTAAACAGTAATACATACAGACATATCTACTTGTAAACAGTAATACATACAGACATATCTATTTGTGAACAACAATACATACAGACATATCTATTTGTAAACAGTAATACATACAGACATATCTATTTGTAAACAGTAATACATACAGACATATCTATTTGTAAACAGTCATACATACAGACATACATATTTGTAACCAGTCTTACATACAGACATACCTATTTGTAAACAACAATACATACAGACATATCTATTTCTAACAGTCATACACACAGACAAAAATATCTATTTGTAAACAGTCCTACATGCAGATATACCTATTTGTAAACAGTAATACACACAGACATACCTATTTGTAAAAAGTCCTACATATAGACATATCTATTTGTAAACAATAATACATACAGACATATCTATTTGTAAACAGTCATACATACAGACATATCTATTTGTAAACAGTAATACATACAGACATATATATTTGTAAACAGTAATACATACAGACATATCTATTTGTAAACAGTCATACATACAGACATATATATTTGTAAACAATAATACATACAGACATATATATTTGTAAACAGTCATACATACAGACATATCTATTTGTAAACAGTCATACATACAGACATATCTATTTGTAAACAGTCATACATACAGACATATCTATTTGTAAACAGTAATACATACAGACATATCTATTTGTAAACAGTCCTACATACAGACATGTCTATTTGTAGACAGTCCTACATACAGACATATCTATTTGTAAACAGTAATACATACAGACATATCTATTTGTAAACAGTCATACATACAGACATATCTATTTGTAAACAGTAATACATACAGACATATCTATTTGTAAACAGTCATACATACAGACATATATATTTGTAAACAGTCATACATACAGACATGTCTATTTGTAAACAGTAATACATACAGACATATCTATTTGTAAACAACAATACATACAGACATATCTATTTGTAAACAGTCATACATACAGACATATCTATTTGTAAACAGTCCTACATACAGACATATCTATTTGTAAACAGTCATACATACAGACATATCTATTTGTAAACAGTCATACATACAGACATATCTATTTGTAAACAGTCATACATACAGACATATCTATTTGTAAACAGTCATCCATAATAATAATAATAAAGAGCATTTATATAGCGCCTAATCTGATGAAAACAAGAGCCCTAAGCGCTTACAGGTATCACGCAGACACAACCAAACACACACACACACACACACACACACACACACACACACACACACACACACACACACACACACACACACACACACACACACACACACACACACACACACACACACACACGCACACACACACCAGCCGACATTCAAGGCTCAAAAGACAACAAGGGGGGATTTGGGGAAGTTAGGTGGTAGAGTCTTTATAAGTATCATGAGAGGGACTGGAAGAGATGGGTTTTCAGAGAGGACTTGAAAGAAGTGAGAGTTGCAGAGTGGCGAACAGAGACAGGGAGCTGATTCCAGATTACAGGGGCCTGATAGGAAAAGGAGCGTTGACCATAGGTTTTAGTGCGACAGGATGGTATGCGGAAGGTACGAGTATCAGCCGAGGAACGAAGTTGACGAGAGGGGGTGTACAGATGGAGGAGGTCAGAGATGTAAGGGGGTGCAAGACCGTTGAGAGACTTAAAACATAACAAAGCAATCTTGTAGCGAATTCTCTTTTCAACAGGTAACCAGTGAAGAGATTTGAGAAGAGGAGTGACATGAGAGGAACGAGATTTTCTGAAGATGAGCCTAGCAGCATTGTTTTGAACTTTTTGAAGATTTTGAATGAGAGAGAAAGGACAGCCCGAGAGGAGGGAGTTGCAGTAGTCGAGACGAGAGAGAACAAAGGCACAGAGGAGAGTTTTGGTGGCTTTGACAGACATATCTATCTGTAAACAGTCATACATACAGACATATCTATTTGTAAACAGTCCTACATACAGACATATCTATTTGTAAACAGTCCTACATACAGACATATCTATTTGTAAACAGTCATACATACAGACATATCTATTTGTAAACAGTCATACATACAGATATATCTATTTGTATAAAGTCCTACATACAGACATATCTATTTGTAAACAATAATACATACAGATATATCTATTTGTAAACAATTATACATACAGAAATATCTATTTGTAAACAGTCATACATACAGACAAAAATATCTATTTGTAAACAGTCTTATATACAGATATACCTATGTGTAAACAGTCATACATACAGACATATCTACTTGTAAACAGTAATACATACAGACATATCTATTTGTGAACAACAATACATACAGACATATCTATTTGTAAACAGTAATACATACAGACATATCTATTTGTAAACAGTAATACATACAGACATATCTATTTGTAAACAGTCATACATACAGACATACATATTTGTAACCAGTCTTACATACAGACATACCTATTTGTAAACAACAATACATACAGACATATCTATTTCTAACAGTCATACACACAGACAAAAATATCTATTTGTAAACAGTCTTACATACAGACATATCTATTTGTGAACAGTCATACATACAGACATATCTATTTGTAAACAGTCATACATACAGACATATATATTTGTAAACAGTCATACATACAGACATGTCTATTTGTAAACAGTAATACATACAGACATATCTATTTGTAAACAACAATACATACAGACATATCTATTTGTAAACAGTCATACATACAGACATATCTATTTGTAAACAGTCCTACATACAGACATATCTATTTGTAAACAGTCATACATACAGACATATCTATTTGTAAACAGTCATACATACAGACATATCTATTTGTAAACAGTCATACATACAGACATATCTATTTGTAAACAGTCATCCATAATAATAATAATAAAGAGCATTTATATAGCGCCTAATCTGATGAAAACAAGAGCCCTAAGCGCTTACAGGTATCACGCAGACACAACCAAACACACACACACACACACACACACACACACACACACACACACACACACACACACACACACACACACACACACACACACACACACACACACACACACACACACACACGCACACACACACCAGCCGACATTCAAGGCTCAAAAGACAACAAGGGGGGATTTGGGGAAGTTAGGTGGTAGAGTCTTTATAAGTATCATGAGAGGGACTGGAAGAGATGGGTTTTCAGAGAGGACTTGAAAGAAGTGAGAGTTGCAGAGTGGCGAACAGAGACAGGGAGCTGATTCCAGATTACAGGGGCCTGATAGGAAAAGGAGCGTTGACCATAGGTTTTAGTGCGACAGGATGGTATGCGGAAGGTACGAGTATCAGCCGAGGAACGAAGTTGACGAGAGGGGGTGTACAGATGGAGGAGGTCAGAGATGTAAGGGGGTGCAAGACCGTTGAGAGACTTAAAACATAACAAAGCAATCTTGTAGCGAATTCTCTTTTCAACAGGTAACCAGTGAAGAGATTTGAGAAGAGGAGTGACATGAGAGGAACGAGATTTTCTGAAGATGAGCCTAGCAGCATTGTTTTGAACTTTTTGAAGATTTTGAATGAGAGAGAAAGGACAGCCCGAGAGGAGGGAGTTGCAGTAGTCGAGACGAGAGAGAACAAAGGCACAGAGGAGAGTTTTGGTGGCTTTGACAGACATATCTATCTGTAAACAGTCATACATACAGACATATCTATTTGTAAACAGTCCTACATACAGACATATCTATTTGTAAACAGTCCTACATACAGACATATCTATTTGTAAACAGTCATACATACAGACATATCTATTTGTAAACAGTCATACATACAGATATATCTATTTGTATAAAGTCCTACATACAGACATATCTATTTGTAAACAATAATACATACAGATATATCTATTTGTAAACAATTATACATACAGAAATATCTATTTGTAAACAGTCATACATACAGACAAAAATATCTATTTGTAAACAGTCTTATATACAGATATACCTATGTGTAAACAGTCATACATACAGACATATCTACTTGTAAACAGTAATACATACAGACATATCTATTTGTGAACAACAATACATACAGACATATCTATTTGTAAACAGTAATACATACAGACATATCTATTTGTAAACAGTAATACATACAGACATATCTATTTGTAAACAGTCATACATACAGACATACATATTTGTAACCAGTCTTACATACAGACATACCTATTTGTAAACAACAATACATACAGACATATCTATTTCTAACAGTCATACACACAGACAAAATATCTATTTGTAAACAGTCCTACATGCAGATATACCTATTTGTAAACAGTAATACACACAGACATACCTATTTGTAAAAAGTCCTACATATAGACATATCTATTTGTAAACAATAATACATACAGACATATCTATTTGTAAACAGTCATACATACAGACATATCTATTTGTAAACAGTAATACATACAGACATATATATTTGTAAACAGTAATACATACAGACATATATATTTGTAAACAGTCATACATACAGACATATCTATTTGTAAACAGTCATACATACAGACATATCTATTTGTAAACAGTCATACATACAGACATATCTATTTGTAAACAGTAATACATACAGACATATCTATTTGTAAACAGTCCTACATACAGACATGTCTATTTGTAGACAGTCCTACATACAGACATATCTATTTGTAAACAGTAATACATACAGACATATCTATTTGTAAACAGTCATACATACAGACATATCTATTTGTAAACAGTCTTACATACAGACATATCTATTTGTGAACAGTCATACATACAGACATATCTATTTGTAAACAGTCCTACATACAGACATATATATTTGTAAACAGTCATACATACAGACATGTCTATTTGTAAACAGTAATACATACAGACATATCTATTTGTAAACAACAATACATACAGACATATCTATTTGTAAACAGTCATACATACAGACATATCTATTTGTAAACAGTCCTACATACAGACATATCTATTTGTAAACAGTCCTACATACAGACATATCTATTTGTAAACAGTCATACATACAGACATATCTATTTGTAAACAGTCATACATACAGACATATCTATTTGTAAACAGTCATCCATAATAATAATAATAAAGAGCATTTATATAGCGCCTAATCTGATGAAAACAAGAGCCCTAAGCGCTTACAGGTATCACGCAGACACAACCAAACACACACACACACACACACACACACACACACACACACACACACACACACACACACACACACACACACACACACACACACACACACACACACACGCACACACCACCAGCCGACATTCAAGGCTCAAAAGACAACAAGGGGGGATTTGGGGAAGTTAGGTGGTAGAGTCTTTATAAGTATCATGAGAGGGACTGGAAGAGATGGGTTTTCAGAGAGGACTTGAAAGAAGTGAGAGTTGCAGAGTGGCGAACAGAGACAGGGAGCTGATTCCAGATTACAGGGGCCTGATAGGAAAAGGAGCGTTGACCATAGGTTTTAGTGCGACAGGATGGTATGCGGAAGGTACGAGTATCAGCCGAGGAACGAAGTTGACGAGAGGGGGTGTACAGATGGAGGAGGTCAGAGATGTAAGGGGGTGCAAGACCGTTGAGAGACTTAAAACATAACAAAGCAATCTTGTAGCGAATTCTCTTTTCAACAGGTAACCAGTGAAGAGATTTGAGAAGAGGAGTGACATGAGAGGAACGAGATTTTCTGAAGATGAGCCTAGCAGCATTGTTTTGAACTTTTTGAAGATTTTGAATGAGAGAGAAAGGACAGCCCGAGAGGAGGGAGTTGCAGTAGTCGAGACGAGAGAGAACAAAGGCACAGAGGAGAGTTTTGGTGGCTTTGACAGACATATCTATTTGTAAACAGTCATACATACAGACATATCTATTTGTAAACAGTCCTACATACAGACATATCTATTTGTAAACAGTCCTACATACAGACATATCTATTTGTAAACAGTCATACATACAGACATATCTATTTGTAAACAGTCATACATACAGATATATCTATTTGTATAAAGTCCTACATACAGACATATCTATTTGTAAACAATAATACATACAGATATATCTATTTGTAAACAATTATACATACAGAAATATCTATTTGTAAACAGTCATACATACAGACAAAAATATCTATTTGTAAACAGTCTTATATACAGATATACCTATGTGTAAACAGTCATACATACAGACAAAAACATCTATTTGTAAACAGTCCTACATACAGACATCTCTATTTGTAAACAGTCCTACATACAGACATATCTATTTGTAAACAGTAATACATACAGACATACCTATTTGTAAACAATAATACATACAGACATATCTATTTGTAAACAACAATACATACAGACATACCGATTTGTAAACAACAATACATGCAGACATACCTATTTGTAAACAGTCATACATACAGACATACCTATTTGTAAACAGTCCTACATACAGACATATATATTTGTAAACAATAATACATACAGACATACCTATTTGTAAACAGTCATACATACAGACATACCTATTTGTAAACAGTAATACATACAGACATACCTATTTGTAAACAGCAATACATACAGACATATCTATTTGTAAACAGTAATACATACAGACATATCTATTTGTAAACAGTAATACATACAGACATATCTATTTGTAAACAGCAATACATACAGACATATCTATTTGTAAACAGCAATACATACAGACATACCTATTTGTAGACAGTAATACATACAGACATACCTATTTGTAAACAATAATACATACAGACATATCTATTTGTAAATAGTCATACATACAGACAAAAATGTCTATTTGTAAACAGTCCTACATACAGTCATCTCTATTTGTAAACAGTCCTACATACAAACATATCTATTTGTAAACAGTAATACACACAGACATATCTATTTGTTAACAGTCATACATAAAGACATACCTATTTGTAAACAGTCATACATACAGACCTATCTATTTGTAAACAACAATACATACAGACATATCTATTTGTAAATAGTCCTACATACAGACATACCTATTTCTAAACAATAATACATACAGACATATCTATTTATAAAACAGTCCTACATACAGACATATCTATTTGTAAACAGTAATATATACAGACATATCTATTTGTAAACAGTCCTACATAGAGACATATCTATTTGTAAACAGTAATATATACAGACATATCTATTTGTAAACAGTCCTACATACAGACATATCTATTTGTAAACAGTAATATATACAGACATATCTATTTGTAAGCAGTCATACATACAGACATGTCTATTTGTAAACAGTCATACATACAGACATATATATTTGTAAACAGTAATACATACAGACATATCTATTTGTAAACAGTCATACATACAGACATGTCTATTTGTAAACAATAATACATACAGACATATCTATTTGTAAACAGTAATACATACAGACATACCTATTTGTAAACTGTAATACATACAGACATATATATTTGTAAACAGTAATACATACAGACATACCTATTTGTAAACAGTCATACATACAGACATATCTATTTGTAAACAGTAATACATACAGACATATATATTTGTAAACAGTAATACATACAGACATATCTATTTGTAGACAGTCATACATACAGACATATATATTTGTAAACAGTAATACATACAGACATATATATTTGTAAACAGTAATACATACAGACATACCTATTTGTAAACTGTAATACATACAGACATACCTATTTGTAAACAACAATACATTCAGACATATCTATTTGTAAACAGTCATACATACAGACATACCTATTTGTAAACAGTCATACATACAGACATATCTATTTGTAAACAGTCCTATATACAGACCTATCTATTTGTAAACAATAATACATACAGATATACCTATTTCTAAACAGTCATACATACAGACATACCTATTTGAAAACAACAATACATACAGAGATATCTATTTGTAAACAGTAATACATACATACATATCTATTTGTAAACAGTAATACATACAGACATATATATTTGTTAACAGTCATACATACAGACATACCAATTTGTAAAGAGTCCTACATACAGACATATCTATTTGTAGACAGTCATACATAATAATAAATAATAATAATTACAATATTCATATAGCGCAAAATCTTGATAAAATCAAATCTAAGCGCTGAAGCAGACACACACGCAAGCACGCACGCACGCACGCACGCACGCACACGACACACACACACACACACACACACACACACACACACACACACACACACACACACACACACACACACACACGCATGGCTATAAATGGGGAGAAAGAATAAAAGCAATAAAAGCAAGAATAAAAGCAATGGAAAATTTTAGAGAGCATAGCATATACAATTATGTATTATAACCATGTGATTCCCCTCCGAGCGGAGACAGGCTGCAGAGGGGGGGGGGGGTTGAGTGAGGTTAGGATTTTATGCGGAGGAGAAAAGGTGAGTTTTGAGAGCGGACTTGAAGGAGACAAAAGTAGGTTGCTGACGGACTGAGAGAGGAAGTTTGTTCCAGGAGAGTGGACCAGAAACAGAGAAGGCTCGTGGACCATAGGTATTGAGCTTAGTGCGTGGAAAAACGAAAAGTCAGAGGATCGGAGGCAGAGCGGAGGGTACGTGAGGGAACATAGATCTCAAGTAGGCTTGACAGGTAATCGGGGGCTGCGTTATTGAGGCTTTTGTAGCACATGGTGTCTAGTTTGTACTGTATGCGCTTTGATACAGGGAGCCAGTGAAGTTGTGCCAGGAGAGGAGATATGTGGTCAGCTTTTTTCTTTTTGAGTACAAGGCGTGCAGCATTGTTTTGAATGCGCTGTAGGATGTGAATGGTGGAGGCAGGAAGACCAGACAGGAGTGAATTGCAATAGTCAATGCGAGACATTATGAAGGAGAGAACGAGTTTTGCAGTTGTTTCGACAGAGAGATACTTCCTGATCAGCCTTATACGATGGAGATGATAGTAGCAGGATCTGGCAGTTTGAGAAACAAAGTTGTTCATGGAGAGGATAGAGTCAATGCAGACACCAAGGTTTTTAGCTGAATCAGAAATTGGGATTGATGTGTTACATAATGGGAGAGAAAGAGGAGGCAGCTGAGAAAGTTTCTGACGGGTGCCAATGAGGATAGCTTCTGTCTTGTCATCATTAAGCTGAAGTTTGTTGAACGTCATCCAGTTCTTAATGTCTGAGTAACACTCAGTGGTGCGAGTCAACAGGCGCTGTATATTATCAGGTGAGTCACTGTCTTGAAGTTGGGTGTCATCAGCATAGAAGTGGTGTTTTATAGAGTGGGAGTTGATGATGGTGGACAGGGGGGAGGTGTAAAGAGTGAAAAGAACAGGGCCAAGGACAGATCCTTGTGGAACACAACAGGTCAGGTATGCAGTTGAGAGTAAGTGCCATTGATGAGAACGGTTTGTTTTCTGTTTGATAGGTATGAAGTGAACCAAGACAGAGCAATGTCAGAGATGCCAAAAGTATGATGAAGTCTAGAAAGGAGAATACCATGATCAATGGTATCAAAGGCTGCAGACAGATCAAGGAGTGTGAGGAGAGAGACTTTGCCTGTATCAGTTGCAAGGAGGAGATTGTTGAGAATGTGTAGTAGGGCAGTTTCAGTGCTATGGCACTGGCGGTAGGCTGACTGGAAAGAATTGAGGAGATTGTTGGCAGACAGGTGAGAGTTCAGCTGGTTGAGGACGACTTTTTCAAGGAGTTTTGACAAGAAAGAGAGATTAGAGATAGGCCGGTAATTTTTCAGTTCATTTGGGTCTAAATTGTGTTTCTTGAGGAGAGGGTGAACAATAGCAGACTTGAAAGAATCTGGGACAGTTCCAGTTTGAAGAGAAGTGTTGATGATGTCAGTGATGAATGGGAGGAGAGTAGGGAGACAGTCGGCGTAGAGAGAACCTGGAAGAGGATCCAGTTCGCAGGTTTTGAACGACATGGATCTGATTGTGTTGAGAATTTCTTCTTGTGAGACTGGGGTAAAAGTAGTAAGAGGTGTGCCAGAGAAGGAAGGGTCAGGTGGGCATGGTTGACAGGGTGTCCTGTCAAGCCTGTCACGAAGAGTTTGTATTTTGGTGGTGAAATAGTTGGAGAATACAGATGGGAATTCTTCATTTGTATGTTTTGTTGGGAGAGGTAAATCTTTTCGTGTGCCAAGGAGATGATTCATGGTTGTAAAGAGTTCTTTTGAAGAAGAGGCATTCAGGATTTTGGTTTGGAAATAGCTTGTTTTTGCTGATGCAATGAGGGTGGATACTTTTGTTTTAGAGGCTTGGAAAAGTTGCCTGTGTACAGACATACCTATTTGTAAACAATAATACATACAGACATACCTATTTGTAAACAATAATACATACAGACATACCTATTTGTAAACAATAATACATACAGATATACCTATTTGTAAACAATAATACATAAAGACATACCTATTTGTAAACAATGATACATACAGACATATCTATTTGTAAACAGGATACCACACAGACATATCTATTTGTAAACAGGATAACATACAGACATATCTATTTGTAAACAGGATAACATACAGACATATCTATTTGTAAACAGGATAACATACAGACATATCTATTTGTAAACAATAATACATACACACATATCTATTTGTAAACAGTAATACATACAGACATATCTATTTATAAACAATAATACATATAGACATATCCACTCGTAAACATGTATACATACAGACATACCTATTTGTAAACCATAATACAAACAGACATACCTATTTGTAAACAATAATACATACGGACATACCCATTTGTAAACCAAAATGCAAACAGACATACCTATTTGTAAACAATAATACATATAGACATATCCACTCGTAAACATGTATACATACAGACATACCTATTTGTAAACCATAATACAAACAGACATACCTATTTGTAAACAATAATACATACAGACATACCCATTTGTAAACCAAAATACAAACAGACATACCTATTTGTCAACAATAATACATGCAGACATATCTATTTGTAAACAATATACATATAGACATATCCACTCATAAACATGTATACATACAGACATACCTATTTGGAAACAGTAATACATACAGACATACCTATTTGTAAACCATAATACATTACAGACATACCTATTTGTAAACAATAATACATCAGACATACCTATTTGTAAACCATAATAGATACAGAGATATCTATTTGTAAACAGTAATACATACAGACATATATATTTTTAAACAGTAATACATACAGACATTACCTATTTGTAAACCATAATATATACAGACATTACCTATTTGTAAACCATAATACATACAGACATACCTATTTGTAAACCATAATATATACAGACATACCTATTTGTAAACCATAATATATACAGACATACCTATTTGTAAACCATAATACATACAGACATATCTATTTGTAAACCATAATACATACAGACATACTATTTGTAAATCATAATACATATAGACATACCTATTTGTAAACAATAATACATACAGACATACCTATTTGTAAACCATAATAGATACAGAGATATCTATTTGTAAACAGTAATACATACAGACATATCTTATTGTAAACAGGAATACATACAGACATACCTATTTGTAAACTATAATAGATACAGAGATATCTATTTGTAAACAGTAATACATACAGACATATATATTTGTAAACAGTAATACATACAGAGATATCTATTTGTAAACAGTAATACATACAGACATATCTATTTGTAAACAGTAATACATACAGACATACCTATTTGTAAACAGTAATACATACAGAGATATCTATTTGTAAGCAGTAATACATACAGACATATCTTATTGTAAATAGTAATACATACAGACATATCTTATTGTAAGCAGTAATACATACAGACATATCTTATTGTAAGCAGTAATACATACAGACATATCTTATTGTAAGCAGTAATACATACAGACATATCTTATTGTAAGCAGTAATACATACAGATATATCTTATTGTAAACAGTAATACATACAGACATATCTTATTGTAAGCAGTAATACATACAGACATATCTTATTGTAAGCAGTAATACATACAGACATATCTTATTGTAAGCAGAATACATACAGACATATCTTATTGTAAGCAGTAATACATACAGACATATCTTATTGTAAGCAGTAATACATACAGACATATCTTATTGTAAACAGTAATACATACAGACATATCTTATTGTAAGCAGTAATACATACAGACATATCTTATTGTAAACAGTAATACATACAGACATATTTATTGTAAACAGTAATACATACAGACATATCTTATTGTAAGCAGTAATACATACAGATATATCTTATTGTAAGCAGTAATACATACAGACATATCTTATTGTAAGCAGTAATACATACAGATATATCTTATTGTAAACAGTAATACATACAGACATATCTTATTGTAAGCAGTAATACATACAGACATATCTTATTGTAAACAGTAATACATACAGACATATCTTATTGTAAACAGTAATACATACAGACATATCTTATTGTAAGCAGTAATACATACAGACATATCTTATTGTAAACAGTAATACATACAGACATATCTTATTGTAAGCAGTAATACATACAGACATATCTTATTGTAAACAGTAATACATACAGACATATCTTATTGTAAGCAGTAATACATACAGATATATCTTATTGTAAACAGTAATACATACAGACATATCTTATTGTAAGCAGTAATACATACAGACATATCTTATTGTAAACAGTAATACATACAGACATATCTTATTGTAAACAGTAATACATACAGACATATCTTATTGTAAGCAGTAATACATACAGACATATCTTATTGTAAACAGTAATACATACAGACATATCTTATTGTAAACAGTAATACATACAGACATATCTTATTGTAAACAGTAATACATACAGACATATCTTATTGTAAGCAGTAATACATACAGACATATCTTATTGTAAGCAGTAATTCATACAGACATATCTTATTGTAAGCAGTAATACATACAGACATATCTTATTGTAAACAGTAATACATACAGACATATCTTATTGTAAACAGTAATACATACAGACATATCTTATTGCAAGCAGTAATACATACAGACATATCTTATTGTAAACAGTAATACATACAGACATATCTTATTGTAAGCAGTAATACATACAGACATATCTTATTGTAAGCAGTAATACATACAGACATATCTTATTGTAAGCAGTAATACATACAGACATATCTTATTGTAAGCAGTAATACATACAGACATATATATTTGTAAACAGTAATACATACAGACATATCTATTTGTAAACAGTAATACATACAGACATATCTATTTGTAAACAGTAATACATACAGACATATCTATTTGTAAACAGTAATACATACAGACATACTATTTGTAAGCAGTAATACATACAGACATATATATTTGTAAACAGTAATACCTACAGACATATCTATTTGTAAACAGTAATACATACAGACATATCTATTTGTAAACAGTAATACATACAGACATATCTATTTGTAAACAGTCATACATACAGACATACCTATTTGTAAACAGTAATACATACAGACATATCTTATTGTAAACAGTAATACATACAGACATACCTATTTGTAAACGATAATAATAATAATAATGTTTATTTGTATAGCGCATATTCCATATAAAAACATGCTCACCAACGCTTTACATTTCGCAAGAAAGGCAAAAGGTGATAAAAAATGTTCACAATTACATACACAATAAGATAACAACAAACATTAAAGCTGTACAAGTAAGAAGACACAAAAGAAACCATAGAATATTAAAATTTAAACACTGACTTATTTAATGAAGAAAGATTAACAGATTTTTCATATGAATAAAGAGGCATACTGTGTTTATATATTGCTGCGTGTGTGTGCTTGCGTACGTGTGTGTGTGTGTACGTGTGGTATGCGTGCGTGTGCGTTGCTGTGCGCGTGTGTGTATGTAAGAATGTGTGTGTGTGTGTGTGTGTGTGTGTGTGTGTGTGTGTGTGTGTGTGTGTGTGTGTGTGTGTGTGTGTGTGTGTGTGTGTGTGTGTGAGTGTGTGCGTGTGCTATGTTTGCATGCGTGTGTGTGTGTTTGTGCATGCAATAGTTGTACATAAAATCATAATCAATATTTTGAATGAAGATAAAAACAGAAAAATTCTAATTCATATACAGGAAAAACATTATAACTTCAGTATTACAGCATTAACACCTTGATAATCAAAATTACCTCACAAATTATAAACTATTCGTATATCATACATCACAATTTACATACAAACAAAGATTAATTTTAAAAAATTTCTTAAAGTATTTCAGTCTCTTTCCCACTCAATTTCTCCCCTATCCCCTCCTCAGCTGTACACAGTGAAGCACACACATGCTCACTCATGCACACACACACACACACACACACACACACACACACACACACACACACACACACACACATGCACACACACACACACACACACACACACACACACACACACACATGCACGCACACACACACACCTCACTCTATAAACCCTTATACAAAATACTGTTATACAGGCAGGAGAGATTAGTCTGATGACAGACTTGCTAACTAAGACTCTTCAGGTTAGATGAGTTTGAAAGAGGTGGGTTTTCAGGTGCCGTTTGAAGGTTGAGAAACACATAGTTTTTCTGAGAGACAGTGGTAGAGAGTTCCATACATTTGGGCCAAAGACAGAGAAAGACTTTTTACCAAAGGTGTCTAGAGAGAAGCGAGGAACAGTCAACAGTGAGGTGTCAGAAGAGCGGAGCGTTCGAGGTTTGTAACCCTGCAGGATAATAATACATACAGACATATCTATTTGTAAACAGTCATACATACAGACATACCTATTTGTAAACAGTCATACATACACACATATCTATTTGTAAACAGTCATACATACACACATATCTATTTGTAAACAGTCATACATACAGACATATCTATTTGTATGATGAACTACCTACTGCAATGTCTGACAGAGAAGGATGACCAACTGATGGATGATACGGGCTGTCAGTATGATGAACTACCTACTGCAATGTCTGACAGAGAAGGATGACCAACTGATGGATGATACAGACTGTCAGTATGATGAACTACCTACTGCAATGTCTGACAGAGAAGGATGACCAACTGATGGATGATACGGGCTGTCAGTATGATGAACTACTTACTGCAATGTCTGACAGAGAAGGATGACCAACTGATGGATGATACAGACTGTCAGTATGATGAACTACCTACTGCAATGTCTGACAGAGAAGGATGACCAACTGATGGATGATACAGACTGTCAGTATGATGAACTACCTACTGCAATGTCTGACAGAGAAGGATGACCAACTGATGGATGATACAGACTGTCAGTATGATGAACTACCTACTGCAATGTCTGACAGAGAGGGATGACTAACTGATGGATGATACAGACTGTCAGTATGATGAACTACCCACTGCAATGTCTGACAGAGAGGGACGACCAACTGATGGATGATACAGACTGTCAGTATGATGAACTACCTACTGCGATGTCTGACAGAGAGGGATGACCAACTGATGGATGATACAGACTGTCAGTATGATGAACTACCTACTGCAATGTCTGACAGAGAAGGATGACCAACTGATGGATGATACAGACTGTCAGTATGATGAACTACCCACTGCAATGTCTGACAGAGAGGGATGACCAACTGATGGATGATACAGACTGTCAGTATGATGAACTACCTACTGCAATGTCTGACAGAGAGGGATGACCAACTGATGGATGATACAGACTGTCAGTATGATGAACTACCTACTGCAATGTCTGACAGAGAAGGATGGAGGAAACCTGTCATGGGTAGCCGAGTAGGCTCGACATGATGCTGATGATGAATAATGTCTTTGTCATTGTTACAGTCATTGCCAGTATCAGTTGCAAGGAGGAGATTGCCGAGAATGTGTAGCAAGGCAGTTTCAGTGCTATGGCACTGGTGGTAGGCTGACTGGAAAGGACTGAGGAGATTGTTGGCAGACAGGTGAGAGTTCAACTGGTTGAGGACAACTTTTCGATGAGTTTTGACAAGAAAGAGAGATTAGAGATAGGCCGGTAATTTTTCAGTTCATTTGGGTCTAAATTGTATTTCTTGAGGAGAGGGTGAACAATAGCAGACTTGAAAGAATCTGGGACAGTTCCAGTTTGAAGAGAAGTGTTGATGATGTCAGTGATGAATGGGAGGAGAGTAGGGAGACAGTCGGCGTAGAGAGAACCTGGAAGAGGATCCAGTTCGCAGGTTTTGAACGACATGGATCTGATTGTGTTGAGAATTTCTTCTTGTGAGACTGGGGTAAAAGTAGTAAGAAGTGTGCCAGAGAAGGAAGGGTCAAGTGGGCATGGTTGACAGGGTGTCCTGTCAAGCTTGTCACGAAGAGTTTGTATTTTGGTGGTGAAATACTTGGAGAATACAGATGAGAGTTCTTCATTTGTGTGTTTTGTTGGGAGAGGTAAATCTTTTCGTGTGCCAAGGAGATGATTCATGGTTGTAAAGAGTTCTCTTGAAGAAGAGGCATTCAGGATTTTGGTTTGGAAATAGCTTGTTTTTGCTGATGCAATGAGGGTGGATACTTTTGTTTTAGAGGCTTGGAAAAGTTGCCTATGTACAGTGAGTTTGGATTTGCGCCAGCGGCGCTCTGCTCTGCGGCGGGCACGTTTTGCACAGGCAATCTCATGAGTGAGCCAGGGGGTAGGGGGGCGGTCAGGTAAAAGACGGGTTGTGTGGCTGGAGCATGAGTGTCCAGAAGATGGTGGAGAGTAGTATAGAATTCATCGGCAAGGTTATGTGACTTTTCAGAAAGGAGGCGGGAGGCATCAGATGAAAATGTGGAGAGGTCAATAGATTTGAGATTGCGTCCAGTCACTGTGCGCGTGGTACGGGAAGGAGGAGAAATGTCAAGAGAACAGAGAATTGCAGAGTGGTCAGATGGAAGGGCTGAAGTTAGACGGGTAGAAAGAACTAGGCAGTTGTCAGTGCTGAATTGTGGTGATCACGAGAAATGATCCAGTCAAGAATGTGACCTTTTTGATGGGTTGGTTCAGAAATATCTTGTGTCATATTGTGATTGGACAGAGAGTTGATGATATGTCTTGTGTCATAACGGTGAGTGTTGTCGTAGTGGACATTGATGTCATCTAGAATGATGAGATTTCCAGGTAAGAGGCAGTAGTAATCAAGTAGTTGGTCAAAGTCAGAGAGAAACATGGATGTGGTGAGCTTGTTGGCAGAGCTAGGTGGAGGTCGATAGACACAGGAAAAGGTGATGGGGTGAGGGGTGGATTGGAAGGATACTTCAACGTGCTCGAAAGAAGGATGGGAGAAAGGCAGAGACTGCGAGAAAGATAGGCGGGAATGGAGTGAGTCGTTGTAGAGGATGGCGATACCACCACCTCGGGATGAGCGATGAAAAGAAGCAAGCCTGTAACCACTCGACACCATGTGCTACAAAAGCCTCAATAACGCAGCCTCCGATTACCTGTCAAGCCTACTTGAGATCTATGTTCCCTCACGTACCCTCCGCTCTGCCTCCGATCCTCTGACTTTTCGCTTTCCATGCACTAAGCTCAATACCTATGGTCCACGAGCCTTCTCTGTTTCTGGTCCACTCTCCTGGAACAAACTTCCTCTCTCAGTCCGTCAGCAACCTACTTTTGTCTCCTTCAAGTCCGCTCTCAAAACTCACCTTTTCTCCTCTGCATAAAATCCTGACCTCACTCAATCCCCTCTGCAGCCTGTCTCCACTCGGAGGGGAATCACATTGTAATATATAATTGTATATAATATGCTCTCTATAATTTTCCATTGCTTTTATTCTTTCTCCCCATTTATAGCCGTGTGCGTGTGTGTGTGTGTGTGTGCGCGCGTGCGCGTGTGTGTGTGTATGTGTGTGTGTGTGTGTGTGTGTGTGTGTGCGTGCGTGCGTGCGTGTGTGTGCGTGCGTGCGTGCGTGTGTGTGTGTGTCTGTTTCAGCGCTTAGATTTGATTTTATCAAGATTTTGCGCTATATAAATATTGTAATTATTATTATTATTATTAATTAGACTGGTTGTGGGGGTTATTTTTGTCACCCACTTACAAGACCACGATGAGAGTTTGTGTAGGGGTCATCAGTGATGATCCAATGACCCTCGGGTCACGAAAAGTGACCCGAACTCTCAACTGGCTTTCATGTGTATTCACCCAACCCTTTGATGTCAACAGCCAATTGATCTAATGTGGAACCACTAACCAACTGTTTTTATGATTGAAAGGGCACAATCGCGTTTTTCCTAATTTTGAAAGCAGGTTGGCTGGCTTTTTTAGTAGAGCCGAGGATCAAGATCCCCTGTCTCGAGTTCATTCCTAGCCAACAACACCAGTGGTGTTCATTTCCAGCCAACAACACCAGTGTGTTCATTCCTAGCCAACAACACCAGTGGTGTTCATTTCCAGCCACAACACCAGTGGTTCATTTCCAGCCAACAACACCAGTGGTGTTCATTCCCAGCCAACAACACCAGTGTTTCATTTCACCAATAACACCACTGGTTTCATTCCACCAATACACTAGTGGTGCTCATTCCCAGCCAATAACACCAGTGGTGTTCATTCCCAACCAGCAACACCAGTGGATTCATTCCCAGCCAGCAACACCAGTGATTTCATTCCCACCAGTAACACTAGTGTTCAGTAACAGCCAGCAACACTCAGTGTTCATTCCCAGCCATCAACACCAGTGTTCATTCCCAGCTAGTAACACTAGTGTTCATTCCCAGCCAGTAACACCAGTGTTCATTCCCAGCCAGTAACACTAGTGTTCATTCCCAGCCAGCAACACCAGTGTTCATTTCCAGCCGATAACACCAGTGGATTTCATTCCCAGCCAGTCACACTAGTGTTCATTCCCAGCCAGCAACACCAGTGTTCATTCCCAGCCGATAACACCAGTGTTCATTTCCAGCCGATAACACCAGTGTTCATTTCCAGCCGATAACACAGTGGATTTCATTCCCAGCCAGCAACACCAGTGTTCATTCCCAGCCGATAACACCAGTGTTCATTCCCAGCCGATAACACCAGTGTTCATTCCTAGCCAGCAACACCAGTGTTCATTCCCAGCCGATAACACCAGTGTTCATTTCCAGCCGATAACACCAGTGGATTTCATTCCCAGCCAGTAACACTAGTGTTCATTCCCAACCAGCAACACTAGTGTTCATTCCCAGCCAGTAACACTAGTGTTTCATTCCCAGCCAGCAACACCAGTGTTCATTCCCAGCCGTAACACTAGTGTTCATTCCCAGCCAGCAACACTAATGTTCATTCCAGCCAGCAACACCAGTGTTCATTCCCAGCCATCAACACTAGTGTTCATTCCCGCCAGCAACACCAGTGTTCATTCCCAGCCAGTAACACCAGTGTTCATTCCCAGCCAGTAACACTAGTGTTCATTCCCAGCCAGCAACACCAGTGTTCATTCCCATCCAGTAACACTAGTGTTCATTCCCAGCCAGCAACACCAGTGTTCATTCCCAGCCGATAACACCAGTGGATTTCATTCCCAGCCAGCAATACCAGTGTTCATTCCCAGCCAGTAACACTAGTGTTCATTCCCAGCCAGCAACACTAGTGTTCATTCCCAGCCAGTAACACACTAGTGTTCAATCCCAGCCAGCAACACCAGTGTTCATTCCCAGCCAGCAACACCAGTGTTCATTCCCAGCCAGTAACACCAGTGTTCATTCCCAGCCAGCAACACCAGTGTTCATTCCCAGCCGATAACACCAGTGGATTTCATTCCCAGCCAGCAACACCAGTGTTCATTCCCAGCCGATAACACCAGTGTTCATTCCCAGCCAGCAACACTAGTGTTCATTCCCAGCTGATAACACCAGTGGATTTCATTCCCAGCCAGTAACACTAGTGTTCATTCCCAGCCAGCAACACCAGTGTTCATTCCCAGCCAGTAACACCAGTGTTCATTCACCAGCCAGTAACACTAGTGTTCATTCCCAGCCAGCAACACCAGTGTTCATTCCCAGCCAGTAACACCAGTGTTCATTCACAGCCAGTAACACTAGTGTTCATTCCCAGCCAGCAACACCAGTGTTCATTCCCAGCCAGTAACACCAGTGTTCATTCCCAGCCAGCAACACCAGTGTTCATTCCCAGCAGCAACACCAGTGTTCATTCCCAGCCAGCAACACCAGTGTTCATTCCCAGCCGATAACACCAATGGATTTCATTCCCAGCCAGTAACACTAGTGTTCATTCCCAGCCAGCAACACCAGTGTTCATTCCCAGCCAGCAACACTAGTGTTCATTCCCAGCCAGCAACACCAGTGTTCATTCCCAGCCATCAACACTAGTGTTCATTCCCAGCCAGCAACACTAGTGTTCATTCCCAGCTGATAACACCAGTGGATTTCATTCCCAGCCAGTAACACCAGTGTTCATTCCCAGCCAGTAACACTAGTGTTCATTCCCAGCCATCAATACTAGTGTTCATTCCCAGCCAGCAACACTAGTGTTCATTCCAGCCAGTAACACCAGTGTTCATTCCCAGCCAGTAACATTTGTGTTCATTCCAGCCAGCAACACTAATGTTCATTCCAGCCGATAACACCAGTGGTTTCATTCCTAGCCAGCAACACCAGTGTTCATTCCCAGCCAGCAACACAGTGTTCATTCCCAGCCAGTAACACCAGTGTTCATTCCCAGCCAGCAACACTAGTGTTCATTCCCAGCCAGTAACACTAGTGTTCATTCCCAGCCAGTAACACTAGTGTTCATTCCCAGCCGATAACACCAGTGGTGCCAATCTTTAAAAGTTCCAATCATTCTGGTGGTGTTAGCCAAGTATTTCATTGGTCCTGTTCCCCCACCCCATCCTTCTCCTATTTGAAGACATCTCCAACGCACAGGGATTTTAGCAGCCTCGACTGAGCGTGCCAGATGATTGCTGTCTAGTTTGGCTAGAGCGCATACGGATTTGTCAAAGTACGACGAATCTTGTTTGAATTAACTCAAAACTGAAGTCAACACACAGGTGGTTGGTTGATAGTTTCAGTTGAGCTGTGAACTCCACCTGTAGCTCTGATATCTGGAGTTCAGTCCCGGTACACAACGTTAAATACTGGTCTGTTTGCTGGCCATTGGCCTTGTAGTGTTCCCATCATTGTGGTGCTATCAACTCACTGTTTCCTAGGTCCCTCCTCTCTCCAGTTCAAGACCTTACCAGCGCACAGGGTTTACTGCAGGCTCCGGGAGTCCGGCAGACAGTAGTTGCCGGCAAATTTGGGTGGAGTGCATATGAATCCCTTTTGAACAAACTCCAAACGTAAACTCTAAACTATATTAATTTCAACAAAGACTTGATCTTTGATGTCAACAGCGGAATAGAGGTAACGCCACACAGGATGAAGTCTGAACCACTAAACCACCAACTCCCACACCACTAGTAATTGTGTAAGAGTCTAATTTTAGCTCGTGTGTGACACTACTTAAAAGTCTTCTCCGCCGCCCTACAAGCGCCGATTCAGTAGTCATGGAACGGCTGCTTTCAAAACGAGAATCAAACACAATGTATCTTTTATAAGGGAATGACGGAGGGGGTGGGCGAGAAGGTTGGTGACCGATGAAGGGGGAGATACGTGAAAAAGACTTGTCCCTCCCTTGCTATGTAATTCGTCGCACTCCTTTTCGTTTGTTTGTTTTGTTTTGTTTGTTTGTTATTGTTGTTTAAAGCCCAGCCGACTGTGTAGAATCATATCGCATCCTTAATAGGAACCAGAAGAACAAATAAACAGACACCAACCAACGGATAATAAGAAAAGGACCAAAAACTTAAGGGAAGTTTTGGGAAGTTTTTGGTCCTTTTCTTATTATCCATTGGTTGGTGTCTGTTCGTGATCGTGCATTCGCGCTTGACAGAGGCCGGTTGGCCGAAAGTTTGCGCTTGTCTTGTCTTGTTGTATTGAATACGCGCCCTTTTTGGTTTGTTTGTTCTTCTGGTTCCTGTTTGCTTGACTCTGGCAGTCGCACTTGTTTGGCATCCTTACTAGTTAAGATCGCGTGACAGTCGACTAAGAGCAATGGTGGTCCTCATTTCACCCTAACAATATCAAGTGTTTGACAGTTTCTACGGCACGAGGCCTTATGGTTGGGGAAGGTAACGCGGCATGTCAGAGGATATGTGGGAGGTCTGTGTCAGAGACGTAAACAGTATGTGTCAGAGACATAAACAGTATGTGTCAGAGACATAAACAGTATTTGTCAGAAATATAAACAGTATGTGTCAGAGATATAAACAGTATGTGTCAGAGATATAAACAGTATGTGTCAGAGACATAAACAGTATGTGTCAGAGACATAAACAGTATGTGTCAGAGACAAACAGTATTTGTCAGAGACATAAACAGTATTTGTCAGAGATATAAACAGTATGTGTCAGAGACATAAACAGTATGTGTCAGAGATATAAACAGTATGTATCAGAGACATAAACAGTATGTGTCAGAGATATAAACAGTATGTCAGAGACATAAACAGTATTGTCAGAGATATAAACAGTATGTGTCAGAGATATAAACAGTATGTGTCAGAGACATAAACAGTATGTCAGAGACAAACAGTATGTGTCAGAGACATAAACAGTATTTGTCAGAGACATAAACAGTATTGTCAGAGACATAAACAGTATGTGTCAGAGACATAAACAGTATGTCAGAGACATAAACAGTATGTGTCAGAGACATAAACAGTATTTGTCAGAGACATAAACAGTATGTGTCAGAGACATAAACAGTATTGTCAGAGACATAAACAGTATGTGTCAGAGATATAAACAGTATGTCAGAGACATAAACAGTATGTGTCAGAGACATAAACAGTATTTGTCAGAGACATAAACAGTATGTGTCAGAGACATAAACAGTATGTGTCAGAGACATAAACAGTATGTGTCAGAGACATAAACAGTATGTCAGAGAATAAACAGTATGTGTCAGAGACATAAACAGTATTTTCAGAGATATAAACAGTATGTGTCAGAGACATAAACAGTATGTCAGAATAAACAGATTTCAGAGACATAAACAGTATGTCAGACATAAACAGTATGTGTCAGAGACATAAACAGTATTGTCAGTATGCAGGACATAAACAGTATGTCAGAGATATAAACAGTATGTGTCAGAGATATAAACAGTATGTCAGAGATATAAACAGTATGTGTCAGAGATATAAACAGTATGTGTCAAGATATAAACAGTATGTGTCAGAGATATAAACAGTATGTTCAGAGATATAAACAGTATGTGTCAGAGATATAAACAGTATGTGTCAGAGATATAAACAGTATGTGTCAGAGATAAATAAACATAAAATGTGTCAGAGATATAAACAGTATGTGTCAGAGACATAAACAGTATGTGTCAGAGATATAAACAGTATTGTCAGAGACATAAACAGTATGTCAGACATAAACAGTATGTGTCAGAGATATAAACAGTATGTGTCAGAGACATAAACAGTATGTGTCAGAGAATAAACAGTATGTGTCAGAATATAAACAGTATTGTCAGAGATATAAACAGTATGTGTCAGAGAATAAACAGTATGTGTCAGAGATATAAACAGTATGTGTCAGAGATATAAACAGTATGTGTCAGAGAATAAACAGTATGTGTCAGAGATATAAACAGTATGTGTCAAGACATAAACAGTATGTGTCAGAGATCATAAACAGTATGTGTCAGAGACATAAACAGTATGTGTCAGAGACATAAACAGTATGTGTCAGAGATATAAACAGTATTTGTCAGAGATATAAACAGTATGTGTCAGAGACATAAACAGTATATGTCAGAGATATAAACAGTATGTGTCAGAGACATAAAACAGTATGTGTCAGAGACATAAACAGTATGTCAGAGATATAAACAGTATGTGTCAGAGACATAAACAGTATGTGTCAGAGACATAAACAGTATATGTCAGAGACATAAACAGTATGTGTCAGAGACATAAACAGTATGTGTCAGAGATATAAACAGTATGTGTCAGAGACATAAACAGTATGTGTCAGAGACATAAACAGTATGTGTCAGAGACATAAACAGTATGTCAGAGACATAAACAGTATGTCAGAGACATAAACAGTATGTGTCAGAGACATAAACAGTATGTGTCAGAGATATAAACAGTATGTCACAGATATAAACAGTATGTGTCAGAGACATAAACAGTATGTGTCAGAGACATAAACAGTATATGTCAGAGACTTAAACAGTATGTGTCAGAGACATAAACAGTATGTGTCAGAGATATAAACAGTATGTCAGAGATATAAACAGTATGTTCAGAGACATAAACAGTATTTGTCAGAGATATAAACATATGTGTCAGAGACATAAACAGTATGTCAGAGACATAAACAGTATGTCAGAGACTAAACAGTATGTGTCAGAGACATAAACAGTATGTTCAGAGAATAAACAGTATGTCACAGATATAAACAGTATGTGTCAGAGACTAAACAGTATGTGTCAGAGACATAAACAGTATATGTCAGAGACTTAAACAGTATGTGTCAGAGACATAAACAGTATGTGTCAGAGATATAAACAGTATGTCAGAGATATAAACAGTATGTGTCAGAGACATAAACAGTATTTGTCAGAGATATAAACAGTATTTGTCCATGTCTGTATATGTCTGTATACTTAAGGCAACTTGTGACCCCATGAGATATCTAATGTCGGTCACTGCACACATGGTCACGCAGCACCTGGCGATGTATGGGACCGTTTGTTTGTTTGTTTGTTTGTTTGTTTGTTTGTTTTCACTTCTTGTTGGCTACCATGATGCTTGGTGGTCACAGGAGTTGGTCTGGTCGGTCATGTCTCCTGTCGCTCCACTTGATAGAGGTGACATTGCTGCAATCTATTTCATGTTCAGCTGTCTGGTCCTCTGAACCCGCACTGAGAGGGCAAGTTAGTAATAGCGTCAGTCTGAACTGTCGATTCCACGGGCGTCAAGCGGATTGTGGCCGGTACAGAATGTCACCAGGACCACTTGATGAAATAGGAAGTTCTGTATACAACTGCAGGAACTACCAAAAACAGTCGTCATCATCATCATGTGCCCTGCCGCATGTCGTTGGCGATCATGGCCCTCCATACGTATCTGTCCCTTGTTGCCGTAAGCACATCTTCATCTTCCACCCTCACTGTCCTCAACCAACCTGCAAGTCCGTCCAATATTTTCTCTCTTGGTCTACCTGGTACTCTCTTTCCCTCCAGCTTTCCTGTTGTGACCAGGTGCTCTAATTCCCCTTTCCTCATAAAATGGCCTATAAATGTTGCCTGTCTGTTCCTAATCTTCCTTATGAATGATCGTCTTGTGTCTGCCTCCATCAAGACTGTCTCGTTTGTTTTCTTTGCTGTCCATGGAACTCTCAACATTTTTCTTGGAAACCACATCTCGGCTGCCTCAATCTTGTTCTGGTTTTGCGTGTTGACTGTCCACGCCTCACAACCGTATAACAGTATCGTTCGATATAACATGCAAGAACTATCATCCTGATGTTAATTGATAGGCATTTGTTGGTAAGAATGCTTTTCATCTTTTTGAATGCTGTTTTGGCTTGGCCGATTGTGCATCTGCCGTCTGGTGAGATGATCGTTCCCAGATATTTCAACTTATCAACCTGTCTCAAGGTTGTGCCATTTGTTGTTATTTTGCATGAGAGGATTTCATGCTTTTTACTGATTACCATGACTTCAGTCTTTTTTGCTATTTAGCTCCGACGCTTTCTTTTTGCTTTCTATCTCTATTATATTCACAAGGTTTTATAGGTCCCTTACATTTTCTGTAATTAGCACGATGTCATCTGCGTAACGAATGTTGTTTATCATTTTTCCTCCAACCTTTAATCCAGGCATTCTTCTATGTTTTTCATGATCTTTTCGTTGTAAAGTGAAAACAGATCTGGTGACAGAACACAACCTTGCCAAAAACAGTACCAGAGGGAAAAGGGGGGCGGTGATGGAAGAGGGAGGTGAGCTAACGGGGATATGGGGAAGGGCAGGGAAGCGTCCAACTTTTTGATACATAAGGTATTAGTGTGGCGTTGGAAATGGGACTGTATACTAATGTAACATTGGAAATGGGACTGTATACTAATGTACATGGAAATGGTGACATTTTGGAAATGGGACAGTGTCTTGATGTGACATTGGAAACGGGACTGTATTAAAGTGACGCTGGAGATGGGACAATGTATTAATGCAACATTGGAAATGGGACAGGACAGTGTATTGAAGTGACATTATAAATGGAACAGTGTATTGAAGTGACATTGGAAATGGGACAGTGTATTGATGTGACATTATAAATGGGACAGTGTACTGATGTGACAGTGTATTGATGTGACATTATAAATGGGACAGTGTACTGAGTGACATTGGAAATGGACAGTATATTGATGTGACATTATAAATGGGACAGTGTACTGATGTGACATTGGAAATGGGACAGTATATTGATGTGACATTATAAATGGGACAGTGTACTGATGTGACAGTGTATTGATGTGACATTATAAATGGGACAGTGTACTGATGTGACAGTGTATTGATGTGACATTATAAATGGGACAGTGTATTGATGTGACATTGGAAATGGGACAGTGTATTGATGTGACATTATAAATGGGACAGTGTACTGATGTGACATTGGAAATGGGACAGTGTATTGATGTGACATTGGAAATGGGACAGTGTATTGATGTGACATTAAATGAATGGGTGACAGTGTATTGATGTGACATTGAAATGGGACAGTGTTATTGAATGTATGAGACATTATAAATGGGACAGTGTATTGATGTGACATTGGAAATGGGACAGTGTATTGATGTGACATTATAAATGGGACAGTGTATGATGTGACATTGGAAATGGGACAGTGTATTGATGTGACATTGGAAATGGGACAGTGTATTACTGTAACATTGCATAACGGGACAGTGTATTATGTGACATTGGAAATGGGACAGTGTATTAAAGTGGACATATAAAGGGACAGTGTATTGATGTGACATTGGAAATGGGACAGTTTGTAATGATGTAACATTGGAAATGGGACAGAGTAATAACTGTAACATTGCATAAGGACAGTTGTATTAAGTGACATAGAAATGGGACAGATTGTATTAAAGTGAACATTGGAAAGGGGACAGTTGTATTAATGTAATATTGGAATGGGACAGATTGTAATAATGTAACATTAGAAATGGGACAGATTGTAATAATGTAACATTGGATATAGGACAGATTGTAATAATGTAACATTAGAAATGGGACAGATTGTAATAATGTAACATTGGATATAGGAGAGATTGTAATAATGTAACATTGGATATAGGACAGATTGTAATAATGTAACATTAGAAATGGGACAGATTGTAATAATGTAACATTGGAAATGGGACAGTGTATTGATGTAACATTGGAAATGGGACAGTATATCAATGGAACTTTGGAAATGGGACAGTGTATTAATGTAATATTGGAAATGGGACAGTGTATTGATGTAACATTGGAAATGGGACTGCATTAATGGAACATTGGAAATGGGACAGTGTATTGATGTAATATTGGAAATGGGACAGTGTATTAATATAACATTGGAAAAGGGACAGTATTAATGTGACATTATAAATGGGACAGTGTATTAAAATGACATAGGAAATGGGACAGTATTAAAGTAACATTGGATATGGGACAGAGAATATCAATGTAGCGTTGGAAATGGGACAGTGTATTAAAGCAACATTGGAAATGGGACAGTGTATTAAAGCAACATTGGAAATGGGACAGTGTATTAAAGCAACATTGGAAATGGGACAGTGTATTCATGTAACATTGGAAATGGAACGGAGGGTATTCATTGTCAAGCTCGCTAAGGCTTGAACTAGAGGAGAAAGAGAGAAACAGACCTATCAACTCTAACACACCCCCTTTTCTACTCAATAAGGAGAATCCTCGAACAAAGTACAGTCACACGAATTTTATTACAAACTAGACAACATGACGCATCATTCACACAAATCACATAATTATATAAATACAACATAATAAGGGTGGCACCACACACAAAACATTTACGTCCATTTCACATCTTTGAACAATGGAACTCACTTAGAAGCGTTTTTGCCAAACGTGGCACCTCAAAACCAACACATTTGAAATCTTCAAACACCAGAATTCACTTAAAAGTATAAATACAACATAAGGGTGGCACCACACACAAAAATTTACGTCCATTTTAATAATTTTTTTAATTACAATATTTATATAGCGCAAAATCTTGATAAAATCAAATCTAAGCGCTGAAACAGACACACACCACGCACGCACAGCACACACACACACGCACCACACACACACACACACACACACACACACACACACGCATGGCTATAAATGGGGAGAAAGAATAAAAGCAATAAAAGCAAGAATAAAAGCAATGGAAAATTATAGAGAGCATATCATACACAATTATATATTATAACGATGTGATTCCCCTCCGAGCGGAGACAGGCTGCAGAGGGGGGGGGGGGGGGGGTTGAGTGAGGTTAGGATTTTATGCAGAGGAGAAAAGGTGAGTTTTGAGAGCGGACTTGAAGGAGACAAAAGTAGGTTGCTGACGGACTGAGAGAGGAAGTTTGTTCCAGGAGAATGGACCAGAAACAGAGAAGGCTCGTGGACCATAGGTATTGAGCTTAGTGCGTGGAAAGCGAAAAGTCGAGGATCGGAGGCAGAGCGGAGGGTACGTGAGGGAACATAGATCTCAAGTAGGCTTGACAGGTAATCGGGGGCTGCGTTATTGAGGCTTTTGTAGCACATGGTGTCTAGTTTGTACTGTATGCGCTTTGATACAGGGAGCCAGTGAAGTTGTGAAGCTCGAGCTGAGTCCTGTACCGCAATGTCCAAATCCACAACCAACCAAGGAAGCAGCTGATACTATCTGCAAGGTACATCAGCCACGTGCTTACCAGTTTACACAACGACACTGGCCACCCAGGACGTGACAGATCGTTGAGTCTCATCCGTGACAGATTCTCCTGGCCAGGCATGTCCAAAGACGTTGATAACTGGATTCAGCAATGCCAATGCTGCCTACACCAGAAGACTCCCACCAACAGCCGTGTACCACTGGTCAACACTGTCAGCACTGGCCCACTGGATCTGGTGTGCATGGACTACCTGACTCTGGAACCATCCAAGGGAGGTCATCAGCATGTGCTGGTCATCACAGATCACTTCACGAGGTTCGCGCTTGCTGTCCCAACACGAAACCAGACTGCACGTACCCCAGCTGAGGCCTTCTTCAATCACTTTGTTGTGCACTACGGCATGCCCAAGCGTCTACACTCTGATCAAGGTGCCAACTTTGAGAGTCAAATCATCAAAGAACTCTGTGGTATCTTTGGAAGCGCCAAGTCACACACCACACCCTACCACCCCATGGTCAATGGGATGTGTGAACGTTTCAACAGAACCCTCATGGACATGCTGGGAACTCTGGAACCGGAACAGAAACGAGACTGGAAGAGCCATGTTGGACCTCTAGTGTATACCTACAACTGTACGCGACATGAGTCCACAGGGTTTTCCCCCTTTGTGTTGATGTTTGGTCGTGACCCTCGTCTGCCTATAGATGCTGACTTTGGACTGACCTACAATAACCTAGACAAAGCCCCCCTCAACAGACACATGGAGTCACTTCGTTCTCGCCTGAAGGAGTCTTTTGAGTTGGCTACCGCGGCAGCAGATAAGGCTCGAGTCAAGCAAAAGAAACACTATGATAAGAGAGTCAGAGGTGCCACTGTAGAGGTTGGTGATCGGGTCCTTGTCAAGATTATGGCATTCGATGGAAAACATAAACTGTCAGACAAGTGGGAGGAAACAGTCTACCGGGTGTTAGACCAACCAAACTTGGACATCCCAGTGTATGTGGTCCAGAAGGAAGACAGAACTGGGAAAAAGAGAACACTGCATCGCAATCTGCTGTTGCCTTTGGGAAGCATCGAGGAGAGGCCAGTGCTCACCAAGGGGCATTCCAACAGCAGAGACCATCAAAGACGTCAAACTCGCACACGGAGAAAATCCAAGCAGCAGCACAGTGACAGTGAAGCAACAGACACTGAGGACAGTAGTGACAGGAAGGAGTGATGTTGGACGACGGCAAGCCCTTTGCAGCAGAGGCAGCTCAACCAACTGCATCAGAAGGGAATCAGGCTGCAGCTGAAGATCAGATGGCAGCTGAAGAGGAGATGGGTACCCAGGAACCACTTCAAGAAGTGGAGGATCTGCACAACGTAGGTCAACACAATGAGTCCACATCAGAACGTGATGAAACTGTGACTAAGACTGTTGCTGGAGACAGCGACGGTGAAGGAGAGGTGCAGCCATCATCTGTATCACACCCTCGTCCATCAGGTGGCCCACCAGTGCCGGCTCCTCGTCGGTCAACAAGGGGCAGGGATCAACCTCAGTGAATGAAGTCAGGAGACTTTGTTATGCTTCACCAGACAGCGCAGCCAGTCTGGCTGAGTAGTGTGGAGTATCTGATGAAAGAAACTGACACATTGAAGGAAATGCCAAAATGGATGGTAAAAGCAGTTGTAAATAAGATTTTAGGATAATGTGACTTTGGGATAATGTGACTTTGGGATCATGTGACTTTGGGATAATGTGACAAGTAGATAAAACTAAGATTTCATAATTAATAAGTTTTTTCATTCTTGCAAAATGTCGGGGAAGCCATTTTTTTTTTTTATCAGAGGGGTGTATGTGACCCAGTGATGCTTGAGCCAGAGACACACACACACACACACACACACACACACACACACACACACACACACACACACACACACACACACACACACACACACACACACACACACACACACACACACACACACACACACACACACACATACAACGTGAGTGACTCGTTTAGAGTTTGTTGGTTATAAATCTTTTTCAATATTTGTAAAAGCAGTTTAATGTATAACCAGTTTTTAGTTGAGAACTAGTAGTAGGCCACAGTCTGTATATATGACTGAATGATATTTACTTTCTGAATGTTTTCTTTCCAAAAACCATTATGCATTTTTATATATATCTGGGTGCTGCTCCCTCCACTGTCTGTCTGTCTGTCTCTCTCTAAAATGGCAGGAAAACTGAAGTGCATTTCTCTTTTCAATGTGTTGGTTCCAAGAAGAAGAAAATTTCGCAACATGCTAACCAAGCTTTTTCTTACTGAGTGAAGATGATGACTATTATTCTTTCCTAAGCAAAATAGGTCTTTGAAATGTAAAAGTAAACCTTGATCCACAACATGTATGTTGTCTCTGGACAGGGAGTCTAGGCCAGTTTCTTTTAGTTTAAAGATTATGTTAAAAATGTATTCAGGTATGGTTGTTCTTTTTTTAAACCCCTGATGATAAATCGAGTGGGTTAAGGCCAGGATATATCCTTTGGTTATGTGTGCAGATGCATTCATATACATGTGCTTATTTTTCCTTTTCAGATTTTTTTCTTCAGGGTTAGTGAGGTTTTAATGAGATGGTTATAACCCTGCTATGGCTCTGCACAGTTGACTGGGCTTTAATAATAATAATGATAATGATAATAATAATAATGATAATAATAATAATGATAATGATAATAATAATAATGATAATAATAATAATAATACAATGATGGTGATGATGATGATGATGATGCTTTGGTTAATATGTCTGTAACTGAAATTTATTTTCAGTCTTATTGTTATTTTGAAATCAGACCCCCATTTTATTTGGGCTGAATTCTTCAAAGACAGTAAATCATGAAATTGTCAAACTGTCAAGCTGTCAGCCCACTCTCTATCTCTATCTCTCTCTGTCTCTCTCTCTCTCTCTCTCTCTCTCTCTCTCTCACACACACACACACACACACACACACACACACACAAACACACACTGGCACGCATACTATGGAAGTATGTACGCATACACTGGTTCCACATCTATGAGGAAAAAAAGCCACACACATCAAAAACACTTCCCAACTGCACAGGCAAACTGACAGTGTTGAAATAACGGTATATTGCTTGTAAGGACAGTCTCAGTGAACAGAGTCCGCTTTCCTGCACCGTCTGCCAATGATTTACTCTGTGGAACAGCACTTAGTTGCCTACATCATGGCCGTCAAACTCTCACAGCCAGCGTCAATTTGGCACGCTCTATCGGTACGGCATGACTAGCCGCGCGCAGTCTAGTTATATTTATAACTTCTTTGGCTGCCTACCTCTATGCTATCCATGACTCAAGTAGAAGTCATAGCAACAAAAACAACAACAAAACTACAGATGAAAATGTTGCTTTTCAAGATCGCAGTTACACTTTATATGAAATGCAATATTGTGTTTACATGGTTTCTTTAATAAAAGAGAGAAAGAGAGAAACACGAGAGAGAGACAGAGAGTAGAAAATCTTTCCTGATGGAAAGGAAGGAGCAAAGGAAAATGGGTTCCGAGTGTTTCAGGAAGATGAGCTGAGTTGTGAAAAATTCCTGATGATCCTTTTCTTCTTTTGTCCTGCCTTTTGTGTCAGGAAGGTGTTGCCGGCAGATGGCGTTGGCGATCTGCGGCAAGAAGGGTCCTGGATTAGCGTTACTCTGTGGCCCCAGATGTCTGTTAATCCACTGCTGGCTTGGTCTTCCTCTGGCTCTGAAGCTTATGTGTCCATATTTGCAAAGCTGGTTGACTGGCATTCTTGTTGGGTAGCCAAACCACTTCATGTGTTAGTGCGCTATGTGGGCCTACTGGTTGAAAGATATCATTTCTGACCGGGTCCCTTCTGGTTTTGCCAGCTGCTTACCTGAGACATCTCACCTCACAAGTTGTGAGTTCCTGCCTCAGAGCTTTTCTTAGAGTCCTGGTCTGGCACCGACAGATGAGGATAGGAACGAAGAATGAGCTGATAAGTCTGGCTTTGGTTTCCATAGGTACGCTTGGGCGCTTAAAGAAGGGTGCCAGTTGATAGCTGACAGAGTTTGCCTTGTGGACTACGTCTGTCCAGCTTCCTATCCTGAGCAGTGATGTTCCCCAGTGTTTGATCTCTTTGCTATGCTGAAGCAGCTGTCAGATGATGGTGATATATTCAACAGTACACCCGCCTGATATCAGAGACCTTTAGATTACACGTCACGTATCTCCCAACACATATCCGTATCGCGGTACGTACGTGTCCCGTACGTGAAAGCGATTTGGTTTTAAATTACACGTGAAACAGATCTACGTCCCCCGACACCCCCGAAGCAAGGGACGTAACCACAGCCTTTCCTGTACTTTACGACGTGTGACATTATAAACATATGTAGCTGTTTGTTTTTCATTGATACCACCAATGTGACGACGAATTAAATTGTTATACTACTCGGATTTTTAAAGGCAAATAGATCCTGTCAATTACTTTTTATCTTTCCTAGCAAGTTGGTTGCTCCTAATAATCAATATTATGACATCATTCAATATGACATCATAGGCAGTGAACGCTATTGATGTTGTTTTGGTTTGGTGTGTGTGTGTGTGTTTTGTGTGTGTGTGTGTGTGTGTGTGTGTGGGGTGTGTGGTGTGTGCGTGGTGCGTGCGTGCGTGCGTGCGTGCGTGGTGCCCCATGCTTCATTTGTGTCAATAAGTCATGGCTGAAAATTTTGATTATATGTAGATTTGGCGTTGGCGATTATGGACTTCCATCTGTCTCTATCTCTTGTTGCCTCAAGTATCTCTTCCACCCTCCGTCTTCAGCCACTCTGCAAGTCCGTCTAGTATTTCTCCCAGGGTCTACCTAGTGCTCTCCTTCCCTCCAGCTTTCCCGTTGTGACCAGGTGTTCCAATTCTCCTTTCCTCATAAAACGGCCTATGAATGTTGCCTGCCTTTTCCTAATCTTCCTTATGAATGATCGTCTTGTGTCTGCCTCCATCAAGACTGTCTCGTTTGTTTTCTTTGCTGTCCATGGAACTCTCAACATCCTTCTTAGAAACAACATCTCGGCTGCCTCAATCTTGTTCTGGCTTTGCTTGTTGTCCACGCCTTGCAACCGTACAACAGTATTGGTTCTATATAACATTCAAGAACTCTCTTCTGATGTTAATTGATAGGCATTTGTTGGTAAGAATGCTCTCCATCTTCTTGAATGTTGTTTTTGCTTTGCTGATTCTGCTGGCTATTTCTGATGTGCATCTGCCATCTGGTGAAATGATCGTTCCCAGATATCAACATGTCTCAAGGTTGTGCCGTTTGCTGTTATTTTGCATGAGGGGATTTCATGTTTTTTACTGACCACCATGACTTCAGACTTCCTGCTGTTTAGTTCCAACCCCTTACCGCTACCTTTGCTTTCTGTTACAAGTATATTCACAAGGTTTTGTGGGTCCCTTTCACTTTCTGCAATTAGCACGGTGTTATCTGTGTATCGAATGTTGTTTACTATTTTTCCTCCAACCTTTAATCCAGGTTTTCGCTGTAAAGTGAAAACAGATCTGGTGACAAAACACAATCCTGTCTGACTCTTCTTTTAATGTTTTGGAAAGAGCTTACATCGTTTTTTATTCTCATTGCAGCTGTTTGTTCCAAATACATATTTCTGATTATTCGTAGATCTTTTCCATCAATATTGAGTCTTTCTAGTTGGTTGATCCATTCTTCATGTCTTACCCGATCGAAAGCCTTGGTATAGTCAACAAAGCATAAATATAAATCCTTGTTCACCTCGATTGACCTCTCTATGATAGTTCTTAGGATGTACATGGCATTAATGTTTCCTTTACCTTCACAAATCTACACTGTTCATCTGCTATTTCTCTTTTGATTCTATTCCTTGTCGTCATCATGATTATTCTTAATAGGATCTTGGTTACATGACTCATCAAACTGATTGTACGATGGAGTTCGCATTCTATAGCCCCTGTCTTCTTTGGAAGTGCAATGAAAATTGATTTTGACATATCTTTGGGGATTTTTCCAGTGTCGTAAATTTCATTTAGGAGGACTGTTATTTTTTCTATACCGAATTCCTCCAGGGCTTCAATCATCTCTGTGGTAATGTTGTCTGGTCCTGGGGCTTTTCCTGGTTTAATCTTTTTCAATGCTGCTCTAACTTCATCTTTCATTATGGGTGGTCCTTAAAATTTCTTTCTTATAATGTGTTCTTCGTTTCTGTCATCTTCAAACAGGTCTTTAATGTACCGTACTCTCCCCATCTGTCTAATATTTTGTCTTTTTCCATGAGAATCGTAGGCCTACCATCTTTCGATTTTAAGCAACCAGTTGATGTGCATGTATTTTTCCTGTGGACAATTTCTTCAATTCGTCTGTACATACCCTGAGGATCCGTTTTGTGTTGGTCTTCTATCTCTTTGCATTTTGTTTTCAGCCAAACTTCCTTAGCTTCATTGCATCTATTCCTGATTTCTTTGTTTATCTTCCTGTATATTTCCTCGTTTCTCTTTGCCTTCCTCCGTTCCTCCATCAAGCCTAAAATTTCTTTTGTCATCCAGTACTTTTATTTAATGCTAGCAAGGAAGAACAGGAATTGTTTATAAATTCAGACTGTTATTAAATTAAGTAGGCTACATACTTTGCACTATAATTAATAACTCAGTCTTTGTATACACACACACATGCATGCGCCCACTGGCAGGCACAAATCATGCACTTGCAACACACTTTCCATGTGACGAAAATATTCACTATATGGGCATATGAATCCTTTATTGTGACAAAATGAATTCTGAAAGAGTATAGGCCTACATGTTCTGAGACATATAAGTTTTTGTTTTTGTTTTTCTACCATAAAAATGAAGGTTAAAAAAAAGTAACGTGTACAAAGCAATCATTCCCCTTTCCCTGATCTTTGTTTATTCTTTTAGTGGCACAGATCTGCTCAGTTTGTGTTTTTTTTTTTAGAAAAACCTAATCTCTGTATAGCGTTCAGATTTTCTCAGATGTGCATATGCGCAGTTTTGTCCACACTATGCATGCAGGCAGTATACTGGTGCAGTCTGCATACTCTGATTACCAAATCATATGCTTGCTGGGCCAAGCTTCCATAAGCCACCAAACACACAAGACATGACTTACAAGATCTTTATAGTGCATATTTGATCTTCAGTATGAGCATGCACACAAAGGGGTTTCAGACACTGGTAGGTCTGCACACATGCTAACCACAGAACTGAACAAATTCTCCACCCTTTTTCACCAGGCAGGAGGCACTCAGAAGGGACCAAACCCAGACATTCTTATTACAAGTTTGACATTTACCTGATTACAGCACCTGTCATTTTGTGACTTCACAATGGTGTGTTTCCTCTGTGCGTGTGTGTGTGCGTGCATGGAAAATGGGAAAGGGAGGGGGGAGACAGGGTTGGGGGTTGGGAGCGTATCATGTGCAGAGTTATGGCATATGCCATTTGGTGATCTCTACTGTGGTGACATGTGCAAGAAGAGCAAGAATAATGAAAAATAAGTGTTTGCACTGTTAAAACTATCTGCTTTTACAATAGCATAGGGATAAGTGTAAGTACAATGAACATAAATAAGTGCTTTTTCTAACATTCTTCTGTTTAGCACTGGTTGAGTATCAATCTGCTTTTAGAGTGTAACTACAATGAAAGATAAATGTTTTTCTAAGATTCAGGCGATTTTTGCATCCTGCAGCTTCTGGACTTCTATATTTTCTCTCTTCATACTAGTCTTTCTGAATGTCAAAATCAGTCTTTTTGCTATCTTCTTCTCTTTGTATTTAATCTTGATGGTACTCCAAGGTTGTTGACCACAGTGCAGCTGGGCTGGGTGATTTCTTGATTTGGCATGGGGAACACTTAGATCTGAAAAACAGGAAGAAACATTTCATTTGTCTTTTTATTTGTCTACATATTCATTCATTAAGATGGTGATGATGATGACACTGATAATGAGAATAATAATAATGATAGTAATCATATTGATAATAGCTAAATAAATAAATATATAATATAATATAATATAATATAATATAATATAATATAATATAATATAATATAATATAATATAATATAATATAATATAATATAATATAATATAATATAATACAGGGTGTTTCAAAAAGAATACGCCAAAATCATCACGTGATGTGTCAAAAACGAAAAAAATTACAAACCTCTAGCATAAACACATGTGTTGTATATACATTCAAGTTTCATTTCATGTTTTATAAGTGCTCAATGTGGCCACCACCGGCAGCACGGACAACATCAAGCCGATATGAGAATTCCTCCCAAACGCGCCTCAGCATGTCACGGTCCACCGTGTTGGTTGCAGCTGTTATTCGATCTTTCAAGTCATCGATACTTGCTGGAAGTGGTGGAACATAAACTTGGTCTTTAACATACCCCCACAAGAAAAAGTCACACACAGTGAGGTCCGGGGATCTGGCAGGCCAAGCACAGAGAGCAAGGTCTTTAGCACCTCTCCTCCCAATCCATCGCTGAAGCACGTTTTCATTCAGATAAGCTCTAACCCCGAGATGCCAATGGGGTGGTGCTCCATCTTGCTGAAAAATGAAGTCATTCGAATCTGCTTGCAGTAAAGTGAATAGCCAGTTTTGGAGCATTTCGAGATAGGTTTGTCCTGTAACGGTGTTTCCTTCAAAGAAAAAGGGACCATAGACCTTGTCTTGAGACACAGCACAGAAGACGTTCACTTTAGGGGAATCTCTTTCATGCTCAACAGTTTCATGTGGGTGATCTGTTCCCCAAATGCGCACATTGTGACGATTGACTGTGCCGCTCAAATGGAAAGTCGCTTCGTCACTAAAAACTAAACGTGAAAAGAGAGTTTCATCACCTTCCTCCATCTCCAGCATTGACTCACAGAATGTCCTCCGCATCACCTTGTCATCATTAGTAAGTGCTTGGACGAGGCTTAGTTTGTATGGTTTCATGTGTAATCGTCTCTTTAACACACGCCAGACAGTGGTATGAGGGATGGCAAGCTGAAGACTTGCTCGACGTACGGACTTACGTGGGCTGCTCTCAAATGCATCATGAATCCTCTCCACTTGCTCCTCTGTAACACGTGGTCTTCCAGGACTCTTTCCTTTGCACAGACACCCACTCTCTTTAAACTGTCTAACCCACCGTCGAATGCTCTCACGATGGGGCGGATCAATGCCGAATTCTGTTCTGAAAGCACGTTGCACCGTGACAATGGCGTTTGTTTTCGCGAACTCAAGCACGCAAAACGCCTTCTGCTGAGGAGTCGCCATTTTGATTGATCTTCCCACAATTCAGCTGTACCGGAAGTTATACTAACGACAGCGGTGAAACTGACACCCAATCAAACTTTGATAACTACTCTATCAAATAACCACTGATTCAGTCCACTACAATGCTATAGACCTGAAAAAACTGCGTAATGATTTTGGCGTATTCTTTTTGAAACACCCTGTATAATATAATCACCACTATCAGTTTCTGCTGCCTGTGCAAACACAGCCTACTCTGGTTCCCCACGAGCTTTTCTTACCAGGGTAGGCCTTTGTGGTCTTGACCTTGATGAGAAACCAGACAGTGAACTGCAAGAACAGATCTAAGTCAGCGCTTGGCGTTAGATTTCTTTAAACGCCGCATCCATTATACACTTTTCGTTCGAAAAACTTATCAGAAACAATGAAAAATTACGTCACTCACGACATTTCTAACGTTTCGCGTCCACAAAATAGCATTTCATAGCAAAAATTGCAGTCGAATTGACATTTTAATTAGGTTGGCTGGCGATACGTGGTTCCCAGCAGCTGGCTTTTGCTTGCTAACACTTGGTGCGTTTGGTCGACTCGTGCTTAAACTGTTTAAAACTCAGTGACATAAGACATACATAACAAGGTAGATAAAGGATTTCAAAACATAACCAATGTATTATTTACCTTGAAACTTGAGATATGCAGTCCCAAAATAGATACGGGCAAGAGCACGAATAGCCGGACTTCCATACGTGGATACGTCCCTATCGAAGCAGTACATATCGATATAATGGCACGAGAAAATGCGATACGTTGTCGGTACGTTACGTATCTGGCCTGTATTGGATACGTGACGTGTAATCTAAAGGTCTCTATCATCTGTCTTACCTATACTTGTCTTCATTCTTTAATTCGTTCAGACTGTCTGCCATTGCAGCTGTTCCTTGTTTCCATTCAGGATGCTTTAGTCTTCAGAATGCAGCAGTTCGTTAAGTGCCTCTGGGTCTGGGGTGGTATCTTTGATGATTGTGTCCATGTAGACAGCAAAAAATAACACTGACAGTCTGCAGTTCTGTCTTACCCCCGATTTCAATTGGAACCAGTTGGGGAATGCAGTTTGGGGTCTGTACTGATCTGCAGCTGTTGTAAATTGCCTTGATGTTGTAAGTTGCATTTTCATGCCATACACTTAGTGCGCCTTCCAGAGCTATTTCTTGTTACTGTCAAATGCTTTCTCTTGGTCCTGAACGACAAGATGGAGCTGCTTTTGGTATTCGCATGCTCTCTCAGAGTTGTCAGAAGAAGAAGACAGTATCCTCTTGCCTTTTTGAAGCCGAACTGGGCTTCACTCAGTCATCAGTGGATCTACTGTAGCTATTGTGCACTGTTCCAGCATCTTGGTAAAGATTTTGCCAGTGTGATTGAGGAGGAAGATACCACTGTAGGTGTTGTCTGTGACATGAATGACTCTTTCACTTACAATAAACCACAAACCCAGGGTTGAGGTTGACAATCAACCGCAGGATTGTGGGCGCTCATAGTGACTTTTTAGATGCTGGAGTCACATTTTGTCAAACTGTTTAAAGGCAGTATCGAACACAAAAGAGAAAATGGTAGAATCACACACTCATTATCACATACAGACCTACACACAAAGGGAAGATTGAAAAACTCAAAAAGGCAAAATACACGTAAACAGAACTTTCAGTTTTCTCAAGAAAGCATCTCAACATTTGGAAAAATCTCGAGTGCTTAAAGTTGAGCCCTGTAAATGCCACGAGATAGAAAATGATCCCAAATAATTGTGGCGTAGCTTCCCGTTGGGTTTTTCTGCAACCACTAGCGAGTTGACCCAGTCTGTGGACCGTGTGACTTTGGCGATGACTCCAGCTTCCTGCATGGCGTCCAGCTCCACTTTCAGGCGATCCCTCAGTGCATGTGGGACACGTCTTGGTGGGTGGACCATCGGCACAGCATCTTCTTGAAGGTGGATGTTCACTTCCCATTCTAGGTTGCCCAATCTGTCGTCAAATAGGTGTTGTATTCCTGGAGAATGGACACTTTGGTCATCTGAGGGCTGGTGATGGCGAGGACCATCTGGATGATTTGCAGCTGCAGGGAGGCCTGAAGCCCGAGGACAGGCTGGGAGTGACCCAATGTCTCAGCCACGTAGAACATGCCTTTGTAGTGCTGGTCCTTGTATGAGCATTGCAGTTCCATCATACCTTTGACGTGAATGCGTTGACCTGCATACCCGTATAGATTCGTCTTACTGGGTTTGAGGGGTGGTCGTTTGGACATCTTTCTAAAGACTTGGTATGGAATCACGTTGATTGTGCCCCTGTGTCAATTTTGAAGCGTAGGAAATCGCCTGTTTCCATGCTGATGTTGGCGTATTCAGTGAGTGTTTGGTTGGTCCTTGCCGTCGGCAATGATGTCAACATTAAAAGATGTGTCTGATTCGTCCTGTTGCTCTGGATCTTCCAGCTGGTGGACTGTTCTTGTCTTTCTTGATCGGCAAACTTTGGAGAAGTGGTTCAGTTTGCCGCAGTGCAGACACCGTTTGCTGTAGGTTGGGCATGCTCTTTTGCTGTGTCTGTGTCCACAGTTGCTGCAGTCAAACGTGTCATCTTTCCGATTTCCTTGTGTTTGTGTTTTTTAGTTCCTCTGCTTATTTGCCTGGTTTCGGTAGGACTGTCTGTTTTCTTCACTATTCCCCAAGCGTCTTTTCTTGATTGTCTCTACAGCGTCATCTTCTGCATTGTTATCAGTTTTGTTGCTTTATGAGTAACGACCATTTCTATTGCTTTGTCCATAGTCAACTGGTCATCCGACTTGCAACACCTCTCTGGCATCTTGAGAAATGATTCCACAGACTATTCTGTCTCGTACCATTTCATCAGACTCAGAGTATGCGCAGTCTTTGACGAGAGTACGAATTCTGGTGATGAAGTTTCAGAATGTTTCACCATCTTGCTGGATTCTGTTCAGTAACAGGTATTTTGCAAACAGCACATTTTTCTTGGGAGTTGTGTGCTTCTCAAAGTTTTTGTATAACACCTCTAGCTTCTGTCTTCAGGAGACAAGCACCAAGTGTTGTACATTTCTCTCCCCCTCTCACCTGACCATATGAGCAGATATGCGCATTTCTCTGTTGCTGTAGTTTTGTGCAGAGGTCCAGCAAACATCAGGTCAGCATGCTGTTTGAATTTTCGCCATTCTTCTTGAAGGTTTCTCGAGTCCCAGTCCAATTGGTATTATCTCCTGGACTCATCCAAAGTCCATTTTCTTCTATTAGGCTGCTCAAACCAGGTGTTTCCTGCTATGAACTCATTCATCTGTGCCCATTCTACAAGTTTCCCTCCCTTTTCCTTTTGTGTACCAAGGCCATGAGGTTCAACTATATCTTCCACCCTATCCTGTCCCACTTTAGCATTAAAATCTCCCATTATCATTGTAACTTATTGTGATTTACATTAGGCCTTGGCCATCTCTAATATCTCGTAGAAGTTGTCAATGTCTTCCTAGTAATAATAATTACAAATTTACAATATTTATATAGCGCAAAATCTTGATAAAATCAAATCTAAGCGCTGAAGCAGACACACACGCAAGCACGCACGAGCACACCACACACACGCATGGCTATAAATGGGGAGAAAGAATAAAAGCAATAAAAGCAAGAATAAAAGCAATGGAAAATTATAGAGAGCATAGCATATACAATTATATATTATAACCATGTGATTCCCCTCCGAGCGGAGACAGGCTGCAGAGGGGGGTTGAGTGAGGTTAGGATTTTATGCGGAGGAGAAAAGGTGAGTTTTGAGAGCGGACTTGAAGGAGACAAAAGTAGGTTGCTGACGGACTGAGAGAGGAAGTTTGTTCCAGGAGAGTACTTGTGGATGTTGGTGCAGATACCTGAATGATGTTGATATCAAATGGCCTGCTACCCAATTTAACCAGCAAAACTGTCCGACACAGCCCAGTACCCCCTAATTGCTTTTGATTTGTCCCTGTCCAGTACGATGCCTACTCCTCTTTCATGTGAAAACAAGAGACAGAAAAAAGTAAATTTCTAGTACAGAATTTCCAATAGGTGGGGGTACTATTTATTATACTGAAAGAGCCCTCAGCATCTCCACCGGGAGGCCAGAAAGACAAACACACATTCACACACTGAAACACACGCAATGTTATTGTTCAATGTGTCTTTATTGCATCACAACAGTCATCGAGTCTGATGAAGACAATGATTAACAAGAGCAGTGAAAACTGGCAATGAGATTTTGTTGTCAACACACTTGACAAGGCTCACCTTCATTTCAAACACGTGCACACACTGATGTATCTCTCATGCCTACATACAAAAATAGCATAATTACATACCCATGCATACACTCTTGCGCACACATACAGAGTAGCCGCACACAAACACCACACTTCACATGTGTGATGGCAGCTAACATATCGTACAAAACACAAAGCCACATAGTTTTCATCAAAACACTTATCAATGTATCACAAAACAGTCTCCACAACAACAGCAGAAAAAAAAAACCCACACACAACAAAACAAAGTAGAAAAGGAAAACGGATGTACTTCATGGAAATCACAAATGTTCACAGCATAAACCAAATAATATTCAAATTCGAAATTTATACGGATGGGGTCAAAAGTCACAAGTTTTCTGAATGATACAACTACAGGGAATAAGGAGGGGGAGGGGGAATGGGCATAGGGGATAGGGAGAGTAAGGACAGAGATGTAGAAACACTGAAAACAAATCTAACAGAATACTCGGAGGCATTTTCATTCTCATTAATACATGTGGTGGAGTTCCTATAACTTCTTGGAAAATGCGGACATAAATCAATCGGTTTACATGCTTTAAACTATTATCAGAAACATACCCCCTTCCCCACTTTTCTCGTTTGAAAATTCTTATTTCAGTAATCATAACAACAAAAAGTTGATAAATCCTTGTGACTGTGGCTCTGTAAACCAGCATTATATTTCCTTTGAAATGTGATCACATGATGACTTGCTGCTATATCCCATGGATGTTGCTATATCCCATGGATGTTACTTCTCATGGAACAGCCAGAAATGAAAAGTGGTCAGAACAATAAATCTAGTCAATCAAGGCCTAAAAAGTGAACGTTTAGTTTGTCCAGGATCCCTGAGAAGATCATTTTTTCTCCTCCCTTAACTCCATGAGTCGATGAGGCCCCACACTAAAGAACTGTTCACCAGATTCTTCCAGTTCTGCACGTTGTGTGTCGATGAAGCCCCACACTAAAGAACTGTTCACCAGATTCTTCCAGTTCTGCACGTTGTGTGTCGATGAAGCCCCACACTAAAGAACTGTTCACCAGATTCTTCCAGTTCTGCAGGTTGTGTGTCGATGAGGCCCCACACTAAAGAACTGTTCATCAGATTCTTCCAGTTCTGCAGGTTGTGTGTCGATGAGGCCCCACACTAAAGAACTGTTCACCAGATTCTTCCAGTTCTGCACGTTGTGTGTCGATGAGGCCCCACACTAAAGAACTGTTCATCAGATTCTTCCAGTTCTGCAGGTTGTGTGTCGATGAGGCCCCACACTAAAGAACTGTTCACCAGATTCTTCCAGTTCTGCACGCTGTGTGCTGAGGTCTTGGTCTCAGCATTTGCTTTCTCAGTCCATTACACAATGTTGTCAGTCTAGTTTTTCCTGTCTCCCTTCCGTCTGCTGCCCTCAACAGTTCCCTGGAGGACTAACTTAGCAAGGTCACTGATCTTGTTACAAGGTCATATAGTGATATACCAATACCGTTTTTTTGGCTCAACCCTTTCAGCCCTAAGTACTTCTAGACCTCTGATACCTTCAACCCTTTCAGCCCTAAGTACTTCTAGACCTCTGATACCTTCAACCCTTTCAGCCCTAAGTACTTCTAGACCTCTGATACCTTCAACCCTTTCAGCCCTAAGTACTTCTAGACCTCTGATACCTTCAACCCTTTCAGCCCTAAGTACTTCTAGACCTCTGATACCTTCAACTCTTTCAGCCCTAAGTACTTCTAGACCTCTGATACCTTCAACCCTTTCAGCCCTAAGTACTTCTAGACCTCTGATACCTTCAACCCTGAGTATTTTTTAGAGAAATTCTAGTGAAAACCGGTGTCTCAGAATAAATCCTTCTAATGCTTAAAAAATTTCCAGGAAGAAAGTATAGGGTGTCTGGAATTCGGTAATATAAACAGGATGTGGCAGAGGAGAGTAGGTGCCGGTATGTCGCATACCGCACGCCAGCACACCAGGCCAGGTCAACCGGACATGTCAGGCCGTTCCTGCGGCCTGCTGGGTACAGAGGTATTAATCGCATTGGCCGCCGCATCGGCCAGCCGGGTTCAAAGGGTTAAGTCAGTAGACCATGTGGTCTGATGAGCTACTTCATTGTTTAGTACACTTGTTCATTGGTAATATGATCGTGTTACTGTGTTTACTTGTCACTGGTATTGATCTTGTATCTGATGTTACTGTTCACTGTAATGTGATCTGTGTATCTGATGTTTACTTGTTCACTGGTAATATGATCTGTGTATCTGATGTTTACTTGTTCACTGGTAATATGATCTGTGTATCTGATGTTTATTTGTTCACTGGTAATTGATCTGTGTATCTGATGTTTATTTGTTTCACTGGTAATGTGATCTGTGTATCTGATGTTTACTTGTTTACTGGTAATGTGATCTGTGTATCTGATGTTTACTTGTTTACTGGTAATATGATCTGTGTATCTGATGTTTACTATTGTTCGACTGGTAATATGATCTGTGTATCTGATGTTTACTATCTTGTGATGACATCATTTCTATGGCTTGGTTCTTCTGTCCAAATCTGTCATGACGATCCATGTCTGGCGACCTACAGCAAGATGGAACATACTGGTGCACATTAAGATCTTGCTTGATTTCCTTTCATGAAGATGTTCTTGTCCTTCATGAGTTTTAGTCTGGACAATGCTGTTGCTGATGTTGCTGCCTTCAAGACTATTTCATGCATGAATTTCTCACATCTATTGATGGGCCCCAGCTTAGTGCATTGTTGAACAGGTCCTACCTTCAGTTTGGTGACATCAGTAGTGATGGTGTTGTTATATTGGTGTTACTATTGAATGAAAAGATATGGCGATTAAAAATCATTCCTGTCTCTTCATGTTCACATTGTTAAATCAGTAGTGATGGCGGTGTTATATTGGTGTTGTCTTGAATGAAAAGATATGGTGATTAAAAATCATGCCTGTCTGCCTTCATGTTTTCATCAGTAGTGATGGCGGTGTTATATTGGTGTTACTACTGAATGAAAAGATATGGTGATTAAATATCATGCCTGTCTGCCTTCATGTTTTCATCAGTAGTGATGGCGGTGTTATATTGGTGTTACTACTGAATGAAAAGATATGGTGATTAAATATCATGCCTGTCTGCCTTCATGTTTTCATCAGTAGTGATGGCGGTGTTATATTGGTGTTACTACTGAATGAAAAGATATGGTGATTAAATATCATGCCTGTCTGCCTTCATGTTCACATTGTTACATCAGTAGTGATGGCGGTGTTATATTGGTGTTACTACTGAATGAAAAGATATGGTGATTAAATATCATGCCTGTCTGCCTTCATGTTCACATTGTTACATCAGTAGTGATGGCGGCGTTATATTGGTGTTACTACTGAATGAAAAGATATGGTGATTAAATATCATGCCTGTCTCTTCATGTTTACATTCTTTTCCTTTTTTGTTTTTCCTTTATCTTCTGTTTGTAGGCCTACATAGGAATACTTATTGTCAATCTACATACACAAAATCAAACTAAACACACACACACACACTCTTTTGTCACCGGGACAGCTGTAATGATACAAAAAGGAAACTAAAGCAACAGTAGAAATGAACAACACAACAACAACAACACAAAGGGAAAATTGTAACACCACAGAGGAAATATAGCCACACAAAATGGAAAGACACTATAACAACACAAAGACGAAAATTGGACAGACACACACAGTTACAACACAAAAGGAAATTGTGATCACACAAAGAAACTCTTGATGAAACAAAGATGGAAACTGTTGGTCACAATAAGAAACTGTAACAACACAAAAAAACTAACAAAAATGGAAACTGTGATGACACAAAGACAGAAAGAGTGACCACACAAAGATGGAAACTGTGATGACACAAAGACAGAAAGAGTGACCACACAAAGATGGAAATGTAGGACACAAAAAGAGGAAACTAACGCAAAAGAAACCGTAATAAACACAAACCTCTTAATAATACACAGACAAAACTGCCAGGACACAGGAACAAAGAGACAAAAGGTGGAAATGAAAGACAGAATGAGGGAGAGGAAGAGAAGGCGCTGACCCTTTAACACCCCTACCCTATTCACCAGCTTTCTAGTGAAGGAGAGAATAAAGACAGGAACCTATAATGGCACAGAAGAATGGGACTGGGGTCGGGGGGGGGGGGGGGGGGGGGGGGGACTGCAGGATGGAAGTGTATACATGCAAAGATTGTACTGGTACAAACATCTGTTCTTACCAGTAGTTCCTATCACAACTCTGAAATATCCAAAACCGGAATACAAAATTTCAACAACAACAAAAAAGCAAGATACTTGACAACACACTATGTATGCTTGGTGGGAATTGGGAAGTGGTTGTAAGAAAAAAAAACTACACACATCACACTAATTTTAAACATCTTCCACCATCTCCTTACATTCAGATCTCCGCCCTGCAGTATGCAGTTCTAAAATTTGGACAGACGTTACATATTTAACTAAATACAAATATGTAGCCACGATCACTTGTTGTTCCCCCTCCTCTCCCCCAAATCAAATAAAACTCTGATGACAACAGTCAAATGGTGACAGTATACAGACGGCTGGTCCAATGAACATCACCACTAAAGAAGAAAGAAATTCTAGATTCAATTCTCAAATCAGACCAGCACCCCTCCTCTCCCAATTTTGAGCCAGAGCACCAAGACTTTTGGAACAGATGTTACACAGAGTTCCTGATACTATGGTACTACTGAATTCTGATACTATGGTTCTGCTGAATTCCTGATACTATGGCACTGTTGAGTTCCTTATAAGTATGGTACAACTGAATTCCTGATACTATGGTACTACTGAATTCCTGATAATTATGGTACTACTGAGTTCCTTATATTTTATAACGATGGTGCTACTGAATTCCTGATGACTATCATCATCATCAGATGCCCTGCCGTATTACGTTGGCGATCATGGACTTCTGTCTGTCTCTATCTCTCGTTGCCCCTAGCATCTCCCCTTACCCTCCTCGTACCCAGCCACTCTGCAAGTCCGTTCAGCATTTTCTCCCTGGGTCTACCTGGTGCTCTCTTTCCCTCCAGCTTTCCCGTTGTGACCAGGTGCTCCAAATCCCCCTTCCTCATAAAATGGCCTATAAATGATGACTATAGTACCACTGAATTCCTGATATTATGGTATGGCTGAATTACTGATAACTATGGTACTGCTGAATTCCTGATAACTATGGTACTTCTGAATTCCTGACGACTATGGTACTACTGAATTCCTGATATTATGGTACAACTGAATTCCTGGTAACTATGGCACTGCTGAATTCCTGATAACCATGGTACTACTGAATTCCTGAAACTATGCTACTACTGAGTTCCTTCTTACTATGGTGCTACTGAATTCCTGATACTATGGTACGGTACTACTGAATTCCAGACACTATGGTACTATTGAGTTCCTTCTAACTATGGTGCTACTGAAGTCCTGATACTATGGTTTTACTGAATTCCTGATACTACGGTACTACAGAGTTCCTTATTACTATGGTGCCACTGAATTCCTGATAACTATGGAACTACTGAGTTTCTTACAACTATAGTGCTACAGAGTTCCTTTTAACTATGATGCTACTGAATTCCTGGTAACTATGGTGCTATTGAGTTTCTTACAACTATAGTGCTACAGAGTTCCTTTTAACTATGATGCTACTAAATTCTTGATAACTATGGTGCTATTGAGTTTCTTACAACTATAGTGCTACAGAGTTCCTTTTAACTATGGTGCTACTAAATTCTTGATAACTATGGTGCTATTGAGTTTCTTACAACTATAGTGCTACAGAGTTCCTTTTAACTATGGTGCTACTAAATTCTTGATAACTATGGTACTACTGAGTTCCTGATAACTATGATACTAATACCTGTGACGTGTACAATAACACAATGAAATAAAAATGACACCAAGCACTACTGATCATTTCTTTGGATAAATTCTGCAGTTGCAACAACTGTGGAGAAAATAAAATTATTTGCAGATAAAGACGGGATAAAACAAAATGTGTGATTGTTACCTTAAAAACCCAATGCCCACACAAAACCCACAAAAAAACGACATGAAGTGTCAACAAGTACTTCTAACTCAGCAAAAATGTTTGGCACATCTGAAAACACAAAACGCAGAAAGGTTATAAAGGTCATAACAGAGTCTGTCTCAGCACTGACTACACCACTTTCAAATTCTCTCAAGAGACAGCCTCTCCACAATCTGAATATTTCCATATGGAAATAACATGATTATCTGATCACAGCACTGTCCAAAAGCCTGGCATAAGCCCTACATGCCAGCAAAATCTTGTCTGCATCTTGACTTGCCAATCTCAATCCTGACAAATGAAAGGTTTTAAAAACATTTTCATTAGTTTAATCCAAAACCTTTGGAATTATGACAAACTCATGCTTTGTTTTTGAAGAAAACCCAGAACCCAGAACAGCTTGTTGAAACAGAGAACAGTACCAAGCTGTCATGCTTTGTTTTTGAAGAAAACCCAGAACCCAGAACAGCTTGTTGAAACAGAGAACAGTACCAAGCTGTCATGCTTTGTTTTTGAAGAAAACCCAGAACCCAGAACAGCTTGTTGAAACAGAGAACAGTACCAGCTGTATTCCTTTTTTCTTTATGCACATGCCATTTTTTCCTTTACAACCTATCACAGGTCCCAAACCTGTCAACCGATTTTCATCAAATTGCAGTCATAATTAATGTCTAGATCCATCTGTTCAAAGCTAAGAAATCCTTAGTGACCCACTGTCTTCGAACATACTCCCAGTACATGGGTCCATCTGAAACAATACTATTTTAACATGGGGCAGCAATGAAGGAATGGAAAAGTATCATCTATGAGACAAGTAAAAATGACTCACCACACAAAAAAAACACTCCACCCATATTTTCCCTTGTGCAATATACCATTACAAAACTAAAAAAGAAAAAAAAAAGAGAAAAATACACAAGACTGCATGCATATGACACAAATACCTGCAGGTCATGGGTTTCATCAGCAGCTACACTAAGTTTGTCAAATCAACGACAACTTGATTACATCAGAAATGATACAGACCCGTGGTTCATGGTGCAAGCAGGCACATATTTTGATCAACTGGGTTCATGATTTGTTCTCTTTTCAAATTTAAAACATAAGCTAATGGACCAGCATTGCAGTCTCTCCCTCTCAGTCAAGCACAGGATGTTCTCATCCTCCACTCGCAAAATGCTAACACTCAATCATTCACTCTCAAACACTCATTTGCAAACTCAGTAATACACATCCACTCACTCATGTTATCTCAAGCAAATCACTCATTTGCACACTCAGTAATACACATCCACTCACTCATGTTATCTCAAGCAGATGCCATGCTTGCAGAGATGTTATCTAACAAATAATGAAAACCATGCTACAATTATTGAAAACACTTGAAATGGTGATGACACTGCAAATGAAAGTTGTAGTAGTAGCAAAGGCGTGGTTTTATGGGCTCTGTCATAGATTTACAGCTATCAAGAATTAAAAAAAATTCTTCCCAGGAATTAAGACATCACTTATCAGGCCTTGGTTGTATACAGAAAGCTGCTGTCTCCAATCTGACAGCACACGTTCCAAGTCTATATGGAGAAACTTTATACTGGGGGAGGTAAAGCAATGACAGAAAAGGTCAGCAACCTCAGGGTACATGTACTAAGTAAAGTTGGGGTCTCTAGTCCAGCTTGAGAAACTTTGTTGTTTAAGGTAAAGTAGCAACAGAGGGCAATGGTCGGCGGCCTTACGATGCTGGTCCTGAAGAAAGTTGGGGACTACAGACCAGCTTGAGATTGAGAAACTTTTGTGTACGCATGTAGTCTCCCGTTTTATCAGCTGTAAATGGGTATCTGACCCTGTTTAAGATTGGACAGGCCAACACAGCCAGACATAAATGGTTGGCAGCCTCATCATGCGGTCCTCAGAAAAGCTGGGAATCTCTACCAACTCAAGACTAAAGGACAACTGTGATACACATCTAACTTAAATCAGCATGTGGGGCATCTTCTAACCTCTAGTTAGAATGGCAATGCCTCTACTACTACTACGACTACAACCCCAAATGTCGCAGACAAAAACCTAACTATGCACGACATACACTGGAAACAATCGCACAGCGAACTAGATTCCAACATTTCCAACAACCAAACAGTGCACCAAACGGCAAAGACAAGGATGAAAGTATGTGCCTGAACAATACAGACAGACAATGAAAACTGTAATAAACATTCTACACAAATCAATACCTATGTAGTGGTACATACTGACTATAGCTGCCTCTTGAAAACAAAATGGGTGCACATGTATATAATCATTATAATGTGTCAATCATCTTTCCCTGCTCAACTTGTAACACACACACGCGCGCACACACATATTCATGTATGCATACAATCATCTTCCTTTTCCCTGATCTCAACATCAATTACAAGAAATTACAATAAACACACTTTTTAAAAATCCAACAGAGACAAGAGAAATATATGAGTTTACATAATGACAACAATTCTGTTACCACCCATCTTAATTAGATTGAATCCATCCACTTATAATATAATTGAAATATCATAAATAATATATTACAATTTGACAGTAGGTACAAAATGAAATATATCCTGGACTGAAGACTCTGACAGTAGGTACAAATAAACTATACCTGGACTGAAGACATCTGACAGTAGGTACAAACCAACTATATACTGGACTTGACAGGACATTCTGGACAGAAGGTACAACACCAACTATACCGGACTGAAGACATCTGACAGTGGGTACAAATAAATATACCTGGACTGAAGACATCTGACAGTCAGAAGGTACAAACCAACTATACCGGACTGAAGACATCTGACAGTGGTACAAATGAAATATACCTGGACTGAAGACATCTGACAGAAGGTACAAACCAACTATACCGGACTGAAGACTCTGACAGTAGGTACAAATGAAATATACCGGACTGAAGACATCTGACAGAAGGTACAAACCAACTATACCGGACTGAAGACATCTGACAGTAGGTACAAAAATGAAATATACCTGGACTGAAGACTCTGACAGAAGGTACAAACAAATATACCTGGACTGAAGACATCTGACAGTAGGTACAGACAAATAATACTGGACTGAAGACATCTGACAGTAGGTACAAATGAAATATACCTGGACTGAAGACATCTGACAGTAGGTACAAAAATATACTGGACTGAAGACATCTGACAGAAGGTACAAATAAATATACCTGGACTGAAGACACTGACAGTAGGTACAAATAAAATATACCTGGACTGAAGACACCTGACAGTAGGTACAAATAAATATACCTGGACTGAAGACACCTGACAGTAGGTACAAATGAAATATACCCGGACTGAAGACACCGACAGTAGGTACAGACAAATGAAATATACCCGGACTGAAGACACCTGACAGTAGGTACAGACAAATGAAATATACCGGACTGAAGACACCTGACAGTAGGTACAGACAAATGAAATATACCTGGACTGAAGACGCCTGACAGTAGGTTCAGACAAATGAAATATACCTGGACTGAAGACACCTGACAGTAGGTACAGACAAATGAAATATACCTGGACTGAAGACACCTGACAGTAGGTTCAGACAAATGAAATATACCTGGACTGAAGACACCTGACAGTAGGTACAGACAAATGAAATATACCTGGACTGAAGACACCTGACAGTAGATACAGACAAATGAAATATACTTGGACTGGAAACACCTGACAAAGTTCTGACAAAGCAGTACATTCAAGCAGCACAGCTGAAATGTGTGTGTGTGTGTGTGTGTGTGTGTGTGTGTGTGTGTGTGTGTGTGTGTGTGTGTGTGTGTGTGTGTGTGTGTTTATATAACTTACATAAGTATCTAGGCTAATTGGGCTAGTCACATTTTGTCTAATCACAAAATGGAAACAAAAACAACCACACTTTTATACTATTCCCATGAGGAAAATGAAAAATTTAGGTACAAATACAACTGAAAAGGCCAACTATCACAAAAGAGAAAATACAAATACACCTGGAAAAAAATCCTGTGAATGAAAACTTACAAAAAAGAGTAGCCAACTGCTAAGTTGTGTACAATCATGTAATGTGCATCTTGCCTCAGCTTCAACTATGTTAAACATGTGCGACAACAAAATCAATTACATCATTACCAATACCACTCTTGCTGCTACAGTATTAAATCAGCTGACTTGAACCACTCAAAAATTCTCTCCTGTTACAACCGCTATATAACTCTGACAAAATGATCCCACTGTAGGGTCTATTAGTATTAGTGTGTTTTTTTTAAAACACAATGACAAATCATTCAGGAGTTACAAACATCCTTGTAAAAACTAATTTTTTTACAGTTATGGACGACACTAAAATACAGTTCTTTGGTTTATTTGCTTTTCTCCAGACTTGAATGATAAAAAGGCATTTCATGTTCATTCATCGTTTTAAACAAGTTTGTGAAAATGTACTTGACCTCTTGACTCCATCTTTCTCATCACGTTACTAGTTCCCAGTCAGTGCTCCACAAGACTGCACAGTTTGCTTTAGCTTTTTACTCCGTATGCGTTGTTAGACTTGCACTTTCTCTCCTCCTTTTTGCTTCTTCTTCCTTTCTCTATTTTCCGTTAACATTATAGCCACAAATTTCTCAAACTCTAGCAACTGTCCAATTCTCAATCATTTCAATTATTTCTGGAATGAACACCACAAGCCACATTAACCTCACATGCTGTTCAGTCTGCTTTAAATTGCACATACTGTTGTACTAGCACTTTACTTATTTTCTAGAACGAGTTCTTTCAACATAGTTTTCTCGTTTGCTCCTATGTGCAACATACTCAATATTGTACTTAATGTTTTCTTGATGTACTTGTGTCTTGTTTGCTCCTCTGTGCAAGCCATGTCATATTGTACTTTAATCATCATTTTTAAAAAATTTTTGTTTTGAAACATAATTTTCTTGTTTGCTCCTCAAGTTAATGCCATATCTGAAACACCAGCAACTCTTCAGTTCTCAATTATTTCTCTGTTCATCTGACATGAACATCACAAGCCTGTACAGTTTGCTTTATGCCACACAAACTGAACTTCTAAAATCTTTTTGTCACATGCACTTTTCTGGTTTGCTCCTCTGTCCACTTACTGCCATTTCTCAAGCACCTCTTTTTTATTTTTCACTCAAAGACCACAAAGTACACAGAGGACTCTGAAGAGTTTTAATGAACTCAACAAGTCACATGCTCTCAACACATCGACACAGAATTAACACAACATCAACCATTAAACTGACAGTGACACACAACCTATATCAAGCTACAATTACAAGAAGCAGAAAGCATGAAGTGGAAAATTCAAACCAAAACCACCAGCACTAATTTCATATTGGCAGGACAGGCTACAGTATACACTACCCGTTTTTCACACAAATTGTAATACACTTGTGCAGTAGCATTCTATACTTCTGCTGGTTCAACGCTTTTGTCCTGAGATTCTCTTCAGCTGTGATTTCATTTGACACTCCTTTATACATTCTTACATTAAAATGTCCGCTTTCTGCAATGACACTTTTTTAAACAGAGAAGAGAACCAGGTGATCATCACAGACATAAAAAAAGAGAAGGGAAAGGGGATATGGAAGACAGACAAGGAACAGAGAGGAACAAGTTCCTGTCTAATATGACGTCACCAATTCCAGTGATATTGTTTGAGAGTATAGGTGGGGACGGTTTGTAGAGGAATGTGTGTATCAAGTAATCAAGTAAGCAGAGTTCAAATATCAATGTGTCAATGGTACTTTCACTTAGGTTTGTCAAGGCAGTCACACCCAGTTCAACATTTCATACACGAATCAGACAATGGATGGTTGTCACCGAATAGTTGTCTTTGCATGACTCGTGCGCACTTGGCATTATCCTTCCTTATTCCCTGTAGTTCAACTTTATAGTCATGCTGCTTCTACCCTATTTTAAGCATTTGCAATGATGCTTCTTTCATAATTAAAGCATTTGCCATGCTGCTTCTATCCCACTTAAAACATTTGCCATGCTGCTTCTATCCCACTTAAAACATTTGCTATGCTGCTTCTATCCCACTTAAAACATTTGCTATGCTGCTTCTATCCCACTTAAAACATTTGCTATGCTGCTTCTATCCCACTTAAAACATTTGCTATGCTGCTTCTGTCCTACTTTAAACATTTGCTATGCTGCTTCTGTCCTACTTTAAACATTTGCTATGCTGCTTCTGTCCTACTTTAAACATTTGCTATGCTGCTTCTGTCTTTCTTTAAACATTTGCTATGCTGCTTCTGTCCTACTTTAAACATTTGCTATGCTGCTTCTGTCCTACTTTAAACATTTGCTATGCTGCTTCTGTCCTACTTTAAACATTTGCTATGCTGCTTCTATCCCACTTAAAACATTTGCAATGCTGCTTCTGTCCTACTTTAAACATTTGCTATGCTGCTTCTGTCCTACTTTAAACATCTGCTATGCTGCTTCTGTCATACTTAAAACATTTGCCATGCTGCTTTTGTTATGCTTAAAACATTTGCAATGCTGCTTCTGTCCTACTTTAAACATTTGCAATGCCGCTTCTGTCATACTTAAAACATTTGCTATGCTGCTTCTGTTATGCTTAAAACATTTGCAATGCTGCTTCTGTTATGCTTAAAACATTTGCAATGCTGCTTCTGTCCTACTTTAAACATTTGCAATGCCGCTTCTGTCATACTTAAAACATTTGCTATGCTGCTTCTGTTATGCTTAAAACATTTGCAATGCTGCTTCTGTTATGCTTAAAACATTTGCAATGCTGCTTCTGTCCTACTTTAAACATTTGCTATGCTGCTTCTGTCCTACTTTAAACATTTGCTATGCTGCTTCTGTCCTACTTTAAACATTTGCTATGCTGCTTCTGTCCTACTTTAAACGTTTGCAATGCTGCTTCTGTCCTACTTTAAACGTTTGCTATGCTGCTTCTGTCCTACTTTAAACGTTTGCTATGCTGCTTCTGTCCTACTTTAAACATTTGCAATGCTGCTTCTGTCCTACTTTAAACATTTGCAATGCTGCTTCTGTCCTACTTTAAACGTTTGCTATGCTGCTTCTGTCCTACTTTAAACGTTTGCTATGCTGCTTCTGTCCTACTTTAAACGTTTGCTATGCTGCTTCTGTCCTACTTTAAACGTTTGCTATGCTGCTTCTGTCCTACTTTAAACGTTTGCTATGCTGCTTCTGTCCTACTTTAAACGTTTGCTATGCTGCTTCTGTCCTACTTTAAACGTTTGCTATTCTGCTTCTGTCCTACTTTAAACGTTTGCTATGCTGCTTCTGCCCTACTTTAAACGTTTGCTATGCTGCTTCTGTCCTACTTTGAACGTTTGCTATGCTGCTTCTGTCCTACTTTAAACATGTGCTATGCTGCTTCTGTCCTACTTTAAACATTTGCTATGCTGCTTCTGTCCTACTTTAAACGTTTGCTATTCTGCTTCTGTCCTACTTTAAACATGTGCTATGCCGCTTCTGTCCTACTTTAAACGTTTGCTATGCTGCTTCTGTCCTACTTTAAACATTTGCTATGCTGCTTCTGTCCTACTTTAAACATTTGTTATGCTGCTTCTGTCCTACTTTAAACATTTGTTATGCTGCTTCTGTCCTACTTTAAACATTTGCTGTACCGCTTCTGTCCTACATGTGCTTTGGTATTTGTTATACCGCTTCTGTCCTACATGTGCTTTGGTATTTGTTATACTGCTTCTGTCCTACATGTGCTTTGGTATTTGTTATACCGCTTCTGTCCTACATGTGCTTTGGTATTTGTCATACCGCTTCTGTCCTACATGTGCTTTGGTATTTGTTATACTGCTTCTGTCCTACATGTGCTTTGGTATTTGTTATACTGCTTCTGTCCTACATGTGCTTTGGTATTTGTTATACTGCTTCTGTTCTACTTTTGACATTTGTCATACTGCTTCTGTCCTACTTTTGACATTTGTCATACTGCTTCTGTCCTACTTTTGACATTTGTTATAGTGCTACTGTCCTACTTTTGACATTTGTCATACTGCTTCTATCCTACTTTTGACATTTGTCATACTGCTTCTGTCCTACGTTTGTCATACTGCTTCTGTCCTACTTTTGACATCTGTTATAGTGCTACTGTCCTACTTTTGACATTTGTCATACTGCTTCTATCCTACTTTTGACATTTGTCATACTGCTTCTGTCCTACGTTTGACATTTGTTATAGTGCTACTGTCCTACGTTTGACATTTGTCATACTGCTTCTGTCCTACTTTTGACATTTGTTATACTGCTACTGTCCTACGTTTGACATTTGTCATACTGCTTCTGTCCTACTTTTGACATTTACCATACTGCTTCTGTCCTACTTTTGACATTTGTTATACTGCTACTGTCCAAGTTCAGCATTTGCCAATTCTGTCCTACTTGGAATTTATCATACTGCTTCTCTCCCACTTAGGACGTCTGCCATACCTCATGTGTTCTACTTCAGCATTTTCTCATTGTTTCTGTCCTACTTCAGGCATTTGCCATACTACCTGTCCTACTTCAGGTGTTTACCATATTACCTGTGTCCTACTTCAGGCATTTGCCATACTACCTGTAACCTGCTCTAAGCATTTACCATACTACCTGTAACCTGCTCTAGCATTTACCATACTACCTGTAACCTGCTCTAGGCATTTGCCATACTACCTGTGTCCAACTTCAGGCATTTGCCATACTACCTGTGTCCTACTTCAGGCTTTTGCCATGCTACCTGTGACCTACTTCAGGCATTTGAATTACTACCTGTGTCCTACTTCAGGCATTTGCCATACTACCTGTAACCTGCTCTAGGCATTTACCATACTACCTGTAACCTGCTCTAGCATTTACCATACTACCTGTAACCTGCTCTAGGCATTTGCCATACTACCTGTGTCCTACTTCAGGCATTTGCCATACTACCTGTAACCTGCTCTAGCATTTACCATACTACCTGTAACCTGCTCTAGCATTTACCATACTACCTGTAACCTGCTCTAGCATTTACCATACTACCTGTAACCTGCTCTAGCATTTACCATACTACCTGTAACCTGCTCTAGCATTTACCATACTACCTGTAACCTGCTCTAGGCATTTGCCATACTACCTGTGTCCTACTTCAGGCATTTGCCATACTACCTGTAACCTGCTCTAGGCATTTACCATACTACCTGTAACCTGCTCTAGCATTTACCATACTACCTGTAACCTGCTCTAGGCATTTGCCATATTACCTGTGTCCTACTTCAGGCATTTGCCATACCACCTGTGTCCTACTTCAGGCTTTCGCCATGCTATCTGTGACCTACTTCAGGCATTTGCCATACTACCTGTGTCCTACTTCAGGCATTTGCCATACTACCTGTAACCTGCTCTAGGCATTTGCCATATTGCTTTTCCATCTTACTTCAGGCATTTGCCATATTAACTATAACTGTTTTAGGCATTTGCCATATACCTGTGTCCTACTTCAGGCATTTGTCATACTACCTGTGTCCTACTTCAGGCATAAGTCATACTGTATGTGTCCTCCTTCAGGCATTTGCCATACTACCTGTAACCTACTTCAGGCATCTGCCAAACTATCTGTAACCTGCTTGAAGGCATTTGCAATATTATATGTAACCTACTTCAGGCATTTGCCATACTACCTGTTCCTACTTCAGGCACTTGCCATACTACCTGTGTCCTACTTCAGGCACTTGCCATACTACCTGTGTCCTACTTCAGGCACTTGCCATACTACCTGTGTCCTACTTCAGGCACTTGCCATACTACCTGTGTCCTACTTCAGGCACTTGCCATACTACCTGTCCTACTTCAGGCACTTGCCATACTACCTGTGTCCTACTTCAGGCACTTGCCATACTACCTGTGTTCTACTTCAGGCACTTGCCATACTACCTGTGTCCTACTTCAGGCACTTGCCATACTACCTGTGTCCTACTTCAGGCACTTGCCATACTACCTGTGTTCTACTTCAGGCACTTGCCATACTACCTGTGTCCTACTTCAGGCACTTGCCATACTACCTGTCCTACTTCAGGCACTTGCCATACTACCTGTGTCCTACTTCAGGCACTTGCCATACTACCTGTGTCCTACTTCAGGCACTTGCCATACTACCTGTGTCCTACTTCAGGCACTTGCCATACTACCTGTGTCCTACTTCAGGCACTTGCCATACTACTTGCATTCTACTTCAGGCATTTACCATACTATCTGTGACCTGCTTCAGGCATTTGTCATATTGCTTGTGTTGTACTCTGGGTATTTTGCCATGCCACTATATCCACTTAAGTCATTTGCCAAACTACTTCTGTCCTACTTCAAGCATTTATCAAACTGTTTCTGTCCTCCTTCAAACATCTGCCAAACAAGCTGCTTGTGTTCTACTTCAAGCATTTGTCAAACTGCTTGTGTTCTACTTCAAGCATTTATCAAATTGTTTGTCCTCCTTCAAACATTTGCCAAACTGCTTGTGTTCTTCTTCAAGCATTTTGCCATGTCGTTCATGTCCTACTTCAAGCATTTTGCCATGTCGCTTGTGTCCTACTTCAGCATTTTGCATGTCGTTCGTGTCCTACTTCAAGCATTTTGCCATGTCGCTTGTGTCCTACTTCAAGCATTTTGCCATACCGCTCATGTCCTACTTCAAGCATTTGCCATACTACTTCCATACTACTTCAGGTGTATACCATACTGCTATCAACCTACATGGATATATTCACTTTTTTTGCTTACTTTCCTTTCAATCCTTCATCCTCCCCCTTCCCCCTACTTACACATTTTTTACATAACGGGGTTAAAGAATGTTTTTCCTCCTTCGTGTCCATGATGCTACATGTTGTGTGACTGTGAGCGTGCATGTAAGCATGTGTGTATGTATGCGTGTTATATATTTGCTCGTATATGCACACCATATATATATATATATAAAAATGGGTCCTTCTCAAAAATCGTGTACCACCAAGGGTGATGTCATTCAGAATATACTTTTATAAAAACTACTGGGTTAAAGTTGACAATGTCAGTTGATTTTTGTTGCTATTCTTTTTAAGAAATGTTACATATAATTTCAAACAGCAGCTGTGAATGTGTGTGCTGTATTTTTGTGAAAATGCTATTAGATATATTTTAACTTTGTGAATTATGTTTTGGGCAGAAATTAGAAACTTGAAACATGATCACATCTTGTTTATGAATTCATTTTCTATTCTTTCATGTCAAAGGTTAATCGAAAGCCTCTTATTGTATTGTAGGAATTATCCATTATCCTTGAATCAGAATGTTTTTTCTGATTGTACTTTTGTGTCTGTCCTTGTGAGAATGTACATGTATACAATTGTGAGAGGGGGGGCATCCTGATTCTGAATGAAGTGCTATTTTCCTGATTCTGAATGAAGTGCTATTTTACAGGCAAGTCGCAAGAGGCTGGTGAGGAAGGAAGGCACCATGAAGGATCTAGTGTTCCAGCTGAAGATGGACATGCTTTCCTGGCACTGCATTTATTTCATGCTCATTGGCAACCAGCCAGTTTGACAAGCTGAAGAAAACCATTTCCCCATACGACTGTCTGCATGGTCTTAGATTTTGCAGAAAATTCCGCCTGCCTTTTTCAGGATGAAATTCAGGCAGTTCATTGGCACCATGAGCACCTCACAGTCCACCAAATTGTCTGCAAGGGATGCGAAAGTGACCAGGATAGTAAGTGTCGAACAAAATAATGAGACTCTCACTGATATAAAAGTTTGATACCTTGAACTGAATCGGGGTCAACTGACATGTACGTTTGATCAGACTCTGGAGAGTTGGGGTTTCTTCACATCACGATCAATGCTGGAGAAAGTAGATTCTCCAGTCGTGTTGCCTTATGGGGCATTGTGTTTTCTTTTAGACAATGTCTCGATGGTGGACAGTTTTGAAAAAGCCTCCTGCGTGTGTGTGTGTGTGTGTGTGTGTAACCGAGATCTATTAATACAGAACGTACTCTCTAGTCTTTTTTTTTTTATCTTGAAGATAAGAATTTTCAGTTCATCTTTATATCATCTTTACATAAAGGACAAAAGTGCTGTATCTAATGAGCAAATTAAACAAGTCGATAGGCATGTCTGTGTATTCATGTGGTAGCCTACTTAAAACAAGAGAACTGTGTTCTTCAGTCTGTTTGGTTTCCGTGTTACAAAAGTAATGTTTTTATGGACTAATCCAGCTCAGGCACATTATAAGAATTGGAGATCAGATTTTCTACTGAAAACAATATTGTCTGATCTAAAAGTCAGGTAAAGTGAGCAATATGTTTGGTATTCTACAATTTTTTTCCTGCAACGTAAACGTTCAAACACATCTGGATAGCTGTTGTTTGTCACTACATTGTATTTGTTTCATTTATTCATTTACTTACACATGAAAGGGAACTATTTCTGTTTGTTTGTTATATGGCATGATACTGAGCACAATAAATCTATGGAAGTCTTATTTAGAGTGGATTTATTGATCACATTGGATGCTGTTTGGTTTCCGGTTACGCGAGTAATTTGATTTGCTCAGTACAAATCTAAATGCTTGCATTTGACCCCCTACATACAAAATATCGACAAACATGCATCTTGCTGCATTTGACCCCCTACATACAAAATATCTGACCAAGAACTATCTTTTTTTTGGCTTAATTGCAGAGTTTACATACTATACTTTACAAAACTGTCAAGCATTTCAGATTTGAAGCACTTTCATTTTTGCCTGTGTATGTCCCACTTCTGGTACACCTTTTCTGAGAATGAGCCATATACATATATGCACTGCTCGTATGCGAGTGCATAATATATATCAAGGTATTATCCGTTTTCCTTTTTGACACTGTGTGTACGTCTAACATTGCACAGGTTACATGAATTATTTCCAGGACACAAGTGATGTTCGTTACAATGTAAAACCACTAACTGATCTCACATACTGAATATCACAATGTGCAAAAGGACACACACACCTGTAGATGCTGGGTTATTTGGCAGTGTAATACATTTCTGCTGCAGTTAATCAAGCCACCATGACATCTCTCTGAACTTTGTTATACAGTCGTCCTTTTCCCTGAACTTAGCCAAAACTGGAATTTTGTGATGCACGTACTTGATTTTGAGACAGTGTTTCCAGTCAACAAAAGCTGCTGTGTGTGAAATGTCACACGGTGAAATTCACTCCTTTTCTTTCCTTTACCGTTTATAGTGAATGACTGTTTCTTCAACATGTACACATCCACAAATACACTCTCTCTCCATGTGTCATCTCTCTGAGTCTTGTACACTTCTTACAGCATAAAAGTACATCTCTCTCAATGCTGGCCTGAATAATGAGAATCTTTCCAATTAAAAAAAAATCTTTGGACAGTATCATCATCCACAAATAAATGTACATTGCCCAATTTCTCTTAGTATTAACTGCCTACCCAGAAACAAAGACTGAACCCTTCTATACTATAAAAATTGTTTTACAAACCAAATACCTCCGACAGAAAAAAAAAAGAAGTAAAAATAAAGAAACTTTAAAGTTAAATGAAATGTAGCTGTATTACAGAGAAGAGATGGAGAAGAAATTCCTGGTAGTATATAAAACACAACATGCACAAAACTGTCAAAATGGATATACACCTAAACACACTGACACATCTCCATTCTGCCCTGTTGTAAAACGTCCAAGGTCCAATGTGTGAGAGATATCAAAATAGGTCCACTAGACAGCAGAAAAGGGGAGGAGGGGGGCAACCTAAACAAAGCCTTTGCTATGAACCAGTACTGTTGCCCTGGTAAGCAGACAGTGCCTGTGAAAATGGAGGCAAGTTCTGGGACACTGCTTGGGGGCTGTGCGTATGTGTGGGTGGAGAGGGGGAATGGCCAGGTCCCAAAGCCTGTAACCCTGGAGACCCACTGCGCCCCACAACCCTTGAACGCTGCTGTGCCAAAGCCGCGATACGAGGGTCCTGCTTTAAGGTGGTCATTGGGGGGGAAGGGGTGGCGTTCATTCGCATGGCGTTTGCACGGGCCACATTGCTGTGGAGTTCCTGTTTACTGATGGAAAGGGCCGGTGACGGACCGCCTTGGGTTTCATTCACATGCACAAGATGACCTTTGATCTTGGTCTGTCGCCCGCCGTTGGGGAGGGTAAGGTGTGGGAGGTAGTGATGACAGTGTTGCTATAGGGCAGCTGGGTGGTGGTGGGGAAACCATTGATTGAATGGTAGCTAGTGGCAAGGCCTGCTGGCTGCAGATTCACACTATGGCCCGTTTGCTGCTGGACACTGGCAGAATGCACAGTCTGTTGTAAACTGCTGGCATGCCCCTTCTGTTGCTGTAGGATGGCAGTGTGCCCACTCTGTGCCTGTATGTTAGCACTCTGAGTTGCCTGCTGCTGCAAACTAGCAGCAAGTCCTGCCTTCTGTAAGCTGGAGCTGTGAGGCTGTTGAGGGGTCACACGTCCTGATCGCTGCTTTAGATTGGCTCCATGTCCTGCCTGCTGATGGGGAGCAGTGCTGCGTCCTACCTGAGGAGTCACACGTCCTGCCTGTTGCTGTTGAAGACTGGGACTGTGTCTGGCCTGCTGCAGACTTGTGCTAAGTCCTGCTTGTTGCAGATTTGCTGCAAGTGCTGCCTGCTGCTGTTGAAGACTGGGACTGTGTCTGGCTTGCTGCAGACTTGTGCTAAGTCCTGCTTGTTGCAGATTTGCTGCAAGCGCTGCCTGCTGCTGTTGAAGACTGGGACTGTGTCTGGCCTGTGCCACCTGCTGCTGAGGACTGGTGCTATGTCTGCCCTGTGTTAGACTGGCATTATGTCCAGCCTGCTGCTGCAGACTGGTACCCAGTACTGCTTGTTGCTGTAAGCTGGGGGCATGCCCTGCTTGTTGCTGGGGGCTGGAGCTGTGTCTGGCTTGTTGCAGACTGGCAGAGTGCCCTGCTTGTTGCTGTAGACTGGCAGAGTGCCCTGCTTGTTGCTGTAGACTGGTAGAGTGCCCTGCTTGTTGCTGTAGACTGGTAGAGTGCCCTGCTTGTTGCTGTAGACTGGTAGAGTGCCCTGCTTGTTGCTGTAGACTGGTAGAGTGCCCTGCTTGTTGCTGTAGACTGGCAGAGTGCCCTGCTTGTTGCTGTAGACTGGCAGAGTGCCCTGCTTGTTGCTGTAAGCTGACGGAGTGCCCTGCTTGCTGCTGGGGACTGGTGCTAGGTCTGGTCTGTTGCAGACTTGTACCATGTCCAGTCTGCTGTAAACTAACACTATGTGTGGCCTGCTGAAGACTGGCACCAAGCCCACCTTGCTGCTGAAGAGAAGCACTATGTCCTGCTTGTTGCTGAAGACTGGCAGCATGGACCCAAGTGGGGTTGGCACTACTGGTTAGCTGGGCAGTCAACATGGGTGGGGTCTGCAGCTGACTGGACAGCTGAGAGGTGCTGAGGTCCTGCTGGGTTAGCACACTCAATCCACTGCCCACACCCTGTCCATGAACACTAAGCCCTCTGGGCAACTGCTGATGGCCTGTGCTGGGGCCCGCTTGCACGTGCAAGGTATCAGACGGGGGGCCCTGTTGAGGAAGTAAGCCAGCAGCTATGTCCATCTGTCGACTGAGCACTTGCTGGGGGAGTGAGGTGGTAGCCTGTGGGGGGAGGGAGGTGGAAGCAGAGAGGCGAGCCTGTTGCTGCCGGGGCAAGTTCCTGGCCAGAATCTGTTGTGCAGCAGACAGGTCTCCACTCAGCAGGACAGCAGCTGACGGTAAAGACTGAAGACCGGAGAAGCCCGCTAACTGACCACCATGATTCTGCGCCGCAGTCGGCACCACGTGGTAGTTCTGCTGTGCATGGGGGCTTTCAGGATACACATGACCCCCAGCGTGACCCACACTGCTCAGTTGTTGTTGGATGGCCGGGGAGGTAGGATAGCCCGCAGCCAGTGAGGCAGCTACCAAGGCCTGGTTGTACGCCACCGAGCTCTGAGGTAGGGCAGCAGGCATAGACAAACCATTAATAGTGGTGACCACTCCGCTGGGCATGAAGGAGGCCACAGATGTCAGAGTCTGAGATACTAGTCCTCTGCCAGTCCCTGTCACAGTTGTGAAGTCCGCCAGAGGGGGTTGTGACAGCTGAGGCTGCTGGGACTGTAGGGACAGAGCTATGTCGCCAATGGCTTGTTCTGCTGTCATGCCACTGTAAGAGTCCAACCCTGGAGCTGCTGTTGTGTTCATGGTCCCTGACTGCACCGTGTCTACAGGTATTCCTGCCAACACAAACATTTCACACACCATGTAAAGTATTCCTGCCAACACAAACATTTCACACACCATGTAAAGTATTCCTGCCAACACAAACATTTCACACACCATGTAAAGTATTCCTGCCAACACAAACATTTCACACACCATGTAAAGTATTCCTGCCAACACAAACATTTCACACACCATGTAAAGTATTCCTGCCAACCAACATTCACACACCATGTAAAGTATTCCTGCCCTCACTAACATTTCACACACCATGTAAAGTATTCCTGCCCTCACTAACATTTCACACACCATGTAAAGTATTCCTGCCCTCACTAACATTTCACACACCATGTAAAGTATTCCTGCCCTCACTAACATATCATACACAGCATAAATATTCCTGCCCTCACTAACATGTCACACACCATGTAAAGTATTCCTGCCCTCACTAACATATACACAGCATAAATATTCCTGCCCTCACTAACATGTCACACATTAAGTATTCCTGCCCTCACTAACATGTCACACACAGCATAAAGTATTCCTGCCCTCACTAACATTAGCAATGCCGCGCGAACCGAAACGCGACGTCAAATTTGTGGTACAAAAAACTGGGGCTGGCCGCAAAATTGGGGGGTCTTCAGTTCAATCAAGTATTACTGCCTCTTTAATCGGTGTTTCATTCTTATTTTTTGTCTTATGTGAATTAGAAATGAATAAAGATTTGAATGATTGCCTTTTTATATACTTAGAGGAAAATAGAATTAGTTATTTGACGAGAAAGTCGAAAATCCGCGTTTCGAGCGCACTCGCGGCGACGGTATGTGTTCAGAATCGAAGTTTGTTTGGGGTGCTTCACTATTTCGGTCGGTACGGCTATATTTGTGAACCAATCACATTGTAATTTTGCAGCCAATGAGAATTAATGTAACAGAATGATATATCCCGACGAGAGCTATGTGTGCTAGTTTCGAACCGAGATCGACGCTTCCAAAGTTTTGCTTTTTTTCATCGGAAAAGTTTGCAAGTAAGTTGCCATTTTTGGAACTTCTCGTCGGCGGGATTCGATTTCACATGCTTTTTTCTATATGCAGGTGTAATATGAAATCAATTTGAAGTAAAATACGGCGTACGGCAACTTTTTATACGAGGATCTATACCAGATCAGTAGCAAAACAACGTCGCAATGTGCCGACGCCATAGGCCTACTGCGCGGAACAGAACAGTGTGCAAGTTTCAGCTCAGCAAGTTTCGCGTTGTCAGACAAAGACTAGCAACCAACAGATCAAGTTCTGTTTTATCTGTAACATTGTATTTTTCAAGAAAAGGACAACTGCGTTTGAACTCGATTCGGAGTTGTCAGCCGAAGCTAGGTTCGTCAACCATTTCCTCCCTGAGGTCATGCTAATTTGCATGTCGCGGTGTAGATCTGCTCACCCCACGACGGGCGAGCTTACTACTAAAAATACTATGTGCTCGACGTGCTTCGCCGAGCCGTGGAAAATGGATTTGCCCAAACAGAGGGGTGCGCATACCTGCCTCCCCAACTCTCTCTCTCTCTCTCTCTAATAAATAAATGAATGAATAAATAGGTCTAAATATTTTTTTTTCAAATCAACAAACAAATCTGTGCAAGTCATTGTACTCTCTCTCAGAGATCAAGAAATGAATAAATAAATAAATAGGCCCCAATACATTTATATCCAAGTCATTGTTAACAGGCATGATCCTCTCTCTCTCTCTCTGAGACAACACACACACACACTAACACACACAGAGATTTAGAATGTCACGAAACAAAATCTTCCGTCATTTGTTATAATATTCTTTATTTAGGTTTTGCAGCTGAATAGAAGGCTATGAGTTGTATTATTTGTAAAGTAGGCCATCCATTAGCTTACATAGTTGTTTCAGTTTGTTGTCAGTATCTGAAAAGGATAGGCCTATTGTCATCAGTTTGTTTTAAAGAAAAGATTGCATCTTATTTAGTAGTAGCCTATTGTTATTGGTTTGTATTAAAGGGCAAGATTACACTGGAAATACTTAGCAGGATTGCTCAGCATTGGTAGATTTTTACAAGTAATATGCTAAAAATTAAAGTCGCGAGTTTGGGCTTAATGTTAAAGTAATATTGATGTTTAGACTATGCATCATGGTTTCCTTTCCTTTCCAATCTCTCAATGAATAGCATATATTATGCAGAGATTCATATATTTCTCTACTGCAGGAGTTAAGTGACCTATTCCTGAATGGCGAGTGGTCCCATATCCTTCCTGAAGTTTTCTTTGGACTCAGGCTGTGCTAAACGTTCAGGGACTTGACTCATCCACAGTCTACTGAATTTTTTTCTCTAAACACTGATATATAAAATCAAAATCAAATGTAATGTACAAAAATCTTGTCTGTAATGTTTTCCTTTGTGTGTATGTATGTGTATGTGTGTTATGTGTGTTTAGTTTTTAGAAGAATTTTGATCGGATGATATTTTTGGATAGACTGCAGCATAAAAGCATGCAGTAATTTTTAATATTTCAATTATTGAAGTGATTCCAGAAGTCATTGATTTTCATATTTCCTTTTATATGTACAGAAACTGATGAAATATTACAAATTATTCATAAAATACTGAAGTAGCTAGTCATGACTTTTTTGGTTTGATTTGCAGTAATAAGACACTTGAACGATGAGCAAAATGATTTTATATCTATCTCATGAAATGATTATATATCCTTGTTTTGTTTCTAGCTTCATTTTTGTCTGTTATAAATACAAGATGGGCAATTATTAATGAAAACTGATAAAACATGCCAAATATCACGTTTCCTGTAATAAGACAAAAATGGCTCTCGCAGAGTTACGATAATGGTTTCATTCAATTCGGCATACAAAAATACATCAACGATCAAAATTTCATGACATTTGATCCTGTCTGTCTCTCACAAGTACAAAATGAATGTCATTTCCAGCAAAATCAGCATACCATGCCATTTGATGAGTTTGTTCTGTGACAGCTGTCCCACACATCTCTTCCTTGTCCCACTAAAACGTGGTACCAAAATTTAAGAAATTTTTTACGCTTCAAATTGGAATATCTTGTGAACTATTGGTCCGATTTGAAAAATTTAAACTGCTTTTTACTCAGAACAACAATATCTTCAAAACCATATACATCTTTTAACTCAAAACCCAATTTCAATTTTTCATGCGGCATTGCTACTAACATGTCACACACAACATAAAGTATTCCTGCCCACACTAACATGTCACTCACAGCATAAAGTATTCCTGCCCTCACTAACATGTAACTCACAGCATAAAGTATTCCTGCCCTCACTAACATGTCACTCACAGCATAAAGTATTCCTGCCCTCACTAACATGTCATACACAGCATAAAGTATTCCTGCCCTCACTAACATGTCATACTCAGCATAAAGTATTTCTGCCCTCACTAACATGTCATACGAAGCAAAAGTATTCCTGCCCTCATTAAAATGTCACTCACAGCATAAAGTATTCCTGCCCTCACTAACATGTCACTCACAGCATAAAGTATTCCTGCCCTCACTAACATGTCATACACAGCATATAGTATGACTGTGTGTAACAATGTGTTGTATGTGGCTGTGTGTAACAATGTGTAGTATGTGGCTGTGTGTAACAATGTGTTGTATGTGGCTGTCTGTAACAATGTGTTGTATGTGGCTGTGTATAACAATGCGTGTAGTATGTGGCTGTGTAACAATGTGTGTAGTATGTGGCTGTGTAACAATGTGTGTAGTATGTGGCTGTGTGTAACAATGTGTGTAGTATATGGCTAAGTGTAACAATGTGTGTAGCATGCGGCTGTGCAACAATGTGTGTTGTACGTGGCTGTGTGTAACAATGTGTAGTATGTGACTGTGTAACAATGTGTGTTGTATGTGGCTGTGTGTAACAATGTGTTGTAAGTGGCTGTGTGTAACAATATGAAGTGGCTGTAACAATGTGTATAGTATGTGGCTGTATAACAATGTATTATGTGGCTGTAACAATGTATGTAGTAAGTGGTTGTACCAATGTGTGTGGTATGTGGCTGTGTGTAACAATGTGCTGTATGTGGCTATTGTAACAATGTGAAGTGGTTGTGTAACAATGTGGTAGTACATGTGGCTGGTTGTAACAATGTGTGTAGTAAGTGGCCTGTAACAATGTATGTAGTGTTTGGCTGTAACAATGTGTCAGTACTGTGGCTATGTGATGTAACAAGTGTTTATTGGCTGTCTGTAACAATGTGTCTGTATGTGGCTGTGTGTAACAATGTGTGCAGTATGTGCATGTGTAACAATGTATGAGTATGTGGCTGTGTAAAAATGTTGATAGTATGTGGCTAGTTAACAATGTGTAGTAATGGCAAGTGTAACAAGTGTGTAGCATGCGCTGTGCAACAATGTTTGTAGTACGTGGCTGTTTGTAACAAATGTGTAGTATGTGACTGTTAACAATGTGGTTGTATGTGGCTGTGTGTAACAATGTGCAGTATTTGGCTGTGTAACAATGTATTATTGCAGTCGTAACAATGTTTGTATTTGCTGTGTGTAACAATGTGTGCAGTATGTGCTGTGTAACAAGTATGTAGTATGTGCTGTGTAACAATGTGTGTAGTATTGGCTGTGTAACAATGTGTAGTATATAGCTAAGTGTAACAATGTTAAGCATGCGGCTGTGCAACAATGTGTTTGTACGTGGCTGTGTGAACAATGTGTAGTATGTGACTGTGTAACAATGTGTGTTGTATGTGGCTGTATGTAACAATTGATTGTAAGTGGCGTGTGTAACAATATGAAGTGGCTGTAACAAGTGTAAGTATTGGCTGTATAAACAATGTAATTATTGCTGTAACAATGTATGTAATAAATGTTGTAACAATGTTGTGTGGTATGTGGCTGTGTGAACAATGTGCTGTATGTGGCTATGTGTAACAATGTGAAGTGGTTGTGTAACAATGTGTGTAGCATGTGGCTGTGTGTAGTAAGTGGCTGTAACAATGTATGTAGTGTGTGCTGTAACAATGTGTAGTATGTGGCTGTGTAACAATGTGTGTAGTATGTGGCTGTGTAACAATGTGTGTAGTACGTGGCTGTGTAACAATGTGTTGGAAGTGGCTGTGTGTAACAATGTGTGTAGTATATGGCTGTGTGTAACAATGTATGTAGTATGGGGCTGTGTGTAACAATGTGGTGTAAGTGGCTGTGTGTAACAATGTGTTAGTATGTGGCTGTGTGTAACAATGTAGTATAGTGGCTGTGTTAACAATGTGTTAGTATGTGGCTGTTTAACAGTGTGTAGTAGGTGGCTGTGTAACAATGTGTTGTGCTGTAACAATGTGAAGTGGCTGTGTGTAACAGTGTGTAGTATGTGGCTGTGTGTAACAATGTGAAGTGGCTGTGTGTAACAATGTGTAGTATGTGGCTGTAACAATGTGTAGTAAGTGGCTGTTTGACAATGTGTAGTATGTGGCTGTACCAATGTGTGTAAGTGGCTGTGTGTAACAATGTGTTAGTATGTGGCTGTACCAATGTGTAGTAAGTGGCTGTGTGTAACAATGTGTAGTATGTGGCTGTAACAATGTCACTAGTAAGTGGCTGTGTGGTGTGACAGTGGTGTAGTATGTGGCTGTAACAATGTCACTAGTAAGTGGCTAGTGACAGTGTGTAGTATGTGGCTGAAACCAATGTGTAGTAAGTGGCTGTGTGTGACAGTGTGTAGTATGTGGCTGTAACAATGTGTAGTATGTGGCTGTGTGTAACAATGTGTAGTATGTGGCTGTAACAATGTGTAGTATGTGGCTGTACCAATGTGTAGTAAGTGGCTGTGTGTGACAGTGTGTAGTATGTGGCTGTAACAATGTGTAGTAAGTGGCTGTGTGACAGTGTGTAGTATGTGGCTGTAACAATGTGTAGTATGTGGCTGTGTGACAGTGTGTAGTATGTGGCTGTAACAATGTGTAGTATGTGGCTGTGTGTAACAATGCGTAGTATGTGGCTGTAACAATGTCACTAGTAAGTGGCTGTGTGTACCAATGTGTAGTAAGTGGCTGTGTGTACCAATGTGTAGTAAGTGGCTGTGTGTAACAATGTGTAGTATGTGGCTGTAACAATGTGTAGTAAGTGGCTGTGTGTGACAGTGTGTAGTATGTGGCTGTAACAATGTGTAGTATGTGGCTGTGTGTGACAGTGTGTAGTATGTGGCTGTAACAATGTGTAGTATGTGGCTGTGTGTAACAAAGCATAGTATGTGGCTGTAACAATGTCACTAGTAAGTGGCTGTGTGTAACAATGTGTAGTATGTGGCTGTACCAATGTGTAGTAAGTGGCTGTGTAACAATGTGTAGTATGTGGCTGTAACAATGTGTAGTAAGTGGCTGTGTGTGACAGTGTGTAGTATGTGGCTGTAACAATGTGTAGTAAGTGGCTGTAACAATGTGTAGTAAGTGGCTGTGTGTAACAATGTGTAGTATGTGGCTGTGTGTAACAATGTGTAGTATGTGGCTGTAACAATGTGTAGTATGTGGCTGTACCAATGTGTAGTAAGTGGCTGTGTGTGACAGTGTGTAGTATGTGGCTGTGTGACAGTGTGTAGTATGTGGCTGTGTGTAACAATGTGTAGTATGTGGCTGTAACAATGTGTAGTATGTGGCTGTACCAATGTGTAGTAAGTGGCTGTGTGACAGTGTGTAGTAAGTGGCTGTGTGGAGTGTGTAGTATGTGGCTGTAACAATGTGTAGTATGTGGCTGTAACAATGTGTAGTATGTGGCTGTAACAATGTGTATGTGGCTGTGTGTAACAATGTGTAGTATGTGGCTGTGTAACAATGTGTAGTCTGTGGCTGTAACAATGTGTAGTATGTGGCTGTGTAACAATGTGTATAGTGGCTGTAACAATGTGTAGTATGTGGCTGTGTGTAACAATGTGTAGTATGTGGCTGTAACAATGTGTAGTAATGTGGCTGTGTAACAATGTGTAGTATGTGGCTGTGTAACAATGTGTAGTATGTGGCTGTAACAATGTGTAGTATGTGGCTGTAACAATGTGTAGTATGTGGCTGTAACAATGTGTAGTATGTGGCTGTAAATGTGTAGTATGTGGCTGTGTAACAATGTGTAGTATGTGGCTGTAACAATGTGTAGTATGTGGCTGTGTAACAATGTGTAGTATATGGCTGTAACAATGTGTAGTATGTGCAGACCTGCCAACCCTGACTTTTAAGTTGGAGTATTTGTCTAGGAAAAATGGAGTATTTTTGAAAATATTGGTGTATTCTGAGTGCGCAGCGCCGAAGGCGCAAGCTAACTAGGGGGGTCCGGGGGCATGCCCCCCCGGAAAATTTTTAAAGAATTGGTGCAAATCTGTGCAATCTAGAGCATTCTGAGCCCAAAAATTCACTTTCTAATGGTACTTGATTTTTTTATCTTTAATTTTTTTTTCGTCGTATTTTTTATTAAGTCGGCGTATTGGTCGTATTTTGAGTAAACTGGCGTACTAAATACGCCAAAATCGTATGGGTTGGCAGGGCTGTATGTGGCTGCAACAATGTGTAGTATGTGGCTGTGTGTAACAATGTGTAGTATGTGGCTGTGTAACAATGTGTAGTCTGTGGCTGTAACAATGTGTAGTATGTGGCTGTGTAACAATGTGTAGTATGTGGCTGTAACAATGTCGTAGCAAAAATTACGTTGTCTAATGGTAGCTTGTAACAATGTGTAGTTATGTGGCTGTAACAATGTGTAGTATGTGGCGTATGTGTAGTAAAATGGCGTGTAATACGTATGTGGGCTGTGTAACATGTGTACTGTATGTGGCTGTGAACAATGTGTAGTATGTGGCTGTGTTAACAATGTGTAGTATGTGGCTGTGTAACAATGTGTAGTCTGTGGCTGTAACAATGTGTAGTATGTGGCGTGTGTAACAATGTGTAGTATGTGGCTGTGTAACAATGTGTAGTATGTGGCTGTGTAACAATGTGTAGTATGTGGCTGTAACAATGTGTAGTAATGTGGCGTGTGTAACAATGTGTAGTATTGTGCTGTGTAACAATGTGTAGTATGTGGCTGTAACAATGTGTAGTATGTGGCTGTAACAAAATGTGTAGTATGTGGCTGTGTAACAATGTGTAGTATGTGGCTGTAACAATGTGTAGTATGTGGCTGTGTGTAACAATGTGTAGTATGTGGCTGTGTGTAACAATGTGTAGTATGTGGCTGTAACAATGTGTAGTATGTGGCTTGTGTAACAATGTGTAGTATGTGGCTGTAACAATGTGTAGTAATGTGGCTGTGTAACAATGTGTAGTATGTGGCTGTGTAACAATGTGTAGTATGTGGCTGTAACAATGTGTAGTATGTGGCTGTAACAATGTGTAGTATGTGGCTGTGTGTAACAATGTGTAGTATGTGGCTGTGTTGTAAGTGTGTAGTATGTGGCTGTTGTAACAATGTGTAGTATGTGGCTGTAACAATGTGTAGTATGTGGCTGTAACAATGTGTAGTATGTGGCTGTGTAACAATGTGTAGTATGTGGCTGTAACAATGTGTAGTATGTGGCTGTGTAACAATGTGTAGTATGTGGCTGTAACAATGTGTAGTATGTGGCTGTAACAATGTGTAGTAAGTGGCTGTGTGTAACAATGTGTAGTATGTGGCGTGTAATGAGTGTGTAGTATGTGGCTGTAACAATGTGTAGTATGTGGCTGTAACAATGTGTAGTATGTGGCTGTAACAATGTGGTAGTATGTGGCTTGTGTATGTAACAATGTGTAGTATGTGGCTGTAACAATGTGTAGTATGTGGCTGTAACAATGTGTAGTATGTGGCTGTGTAACAATGTGTAGTATGTGGCTGTGTAACAATGTGTAGTATGTGGCTGTGGTTGTAACAATGTGTAGTATGTGGCTGTAACAATGTGTAGTATGTGGCTGTGTAACAATGTGTAGTATGTGGCTGTGTAACAATGTGTAGTATGTGGCTGTAACAATGTGTAGTATGTGGCTGTGTAACAATGTGTAGTATGTGGCTGTAACAATGTGTAGTATGTGGCTGTAACAATGTGTAGTATGTGGCTGTAACAATGTGTAGTATGTGGCTGGTAACAATGTGTAGTATGTGGCTGTGTAACAATGTGTAGTATGTGGCTGTAACAATGTGTAGTATGTGGCTGTGTAACAATGTGTAGTATGTGGCTGTGTAACAAGTGTGTAGTATGATGGCTGTGTAACAATGTGTAGTATGTGGCTGTAACAATGTGTAGTATGTGGCTGTGAACAATGTTGTAGTATGTGTGGTGTAACAATGTGTAGTATGTGGCTGTAACAATGTGTAGTATGTGGCTGTAACAATGTGTAGTATGTGGCTGTAACAATGTGTAGTATGTGGCTGTAACAATGTGTAGTATGTGGCTGTAACAATGTGTAGTAATGTGGCTGTAACAATGTGTAGTATGTGGCTGTAACAATGTGTAGTATGTGGCTGTGTAACAATGTGTAGTATGTGGCTGTGTAACAATGTGTAGTATGTGGCTGTGGTAACAATGTGGTGAAAAGTTATGTGGCTGTGTAACAATGTGTAGTATTGTGGCTTTGTTAACAATGTGTAGTATGTGGCTGTAACAATGTGTAGTATGTGGCGTGTAACAATGTGTAGTATGTGGCTGTGTGTTGTTAACAATGTGTAGTATGTGGCTGTAACAATGTGTAGTATGTGGCTGTAACAATGTGTAGTATGTGGCTGTAACAATGTGTAGTATGTGGTGTCTGTGTAGTATGTGCGTAACAATGTGTAGTATGTGGCTGTAACAATGTGTAGTATGTGGCTGTAACATGTGTAGAATGGCTGTGTACAATGAGTAGTGTGGCTGTAACAATGTGTAGTATGTGGCTGTAACAAGTGTGTATGTGGCTGTGTGTAACAATGTGTAGTATGTGGCTGTGTAACAATGTGTAGTATGTGGCTGTAACAATGTGTAGTATGTGGCTGTAACAATGTGTAGTATGTGGCTGTAACAATGTGTAGTATGTGGCTGTGTGACAGTGTGTAGTATGTGGCTGTGTAACAATGTGTAGTATGTGGCTGTAACAATGTGTAGTATGTGGCTGTGTGTGACAAGTGTGTAGTATGTGGCTGTTGTGTAACAATGTGTAGTATGTGGCTGTAACAATGTGTAGTAAGTGGCTGTGTGTGAACAGTGTGTAGTATGTGGCTGTAACAATGTCCTAGTAAGTGGCTGTGTGTTGACAATGTGTAATATGTGGCTTGTGTTGTAACAATGTGTAGTATGATGCTGTGTAACAATGTGTATGTAAGTGGCTGTGTGTAACAATGTGATAGTGGCTGTAACAGTGTGTAGTATGTGGCGTGTGTAACAATGTGTGCAGTATGTGGCTAGTGTGTAACAATGTGTAGTATGCTGGCGTGTGTAACAATGTGTAGTATGTGGCGCTGTGTGTAACAATGTGTAGTATGTGGCTGTTAACAATGTTGTAGTATGTGGCGTGTGTAACAATGTGTAGTATATGTGGCTGTGTAACAATGTGTATGTATGTGGCTGTAACAATGTGTGTAGTATGTGGCTGTGTGTAACAATGTGTGTAGTATGTGGCTGTGTGTAACAATGTTGTATGTGGCTGTTGTAACAATGTGTAGTATGTGGCTGTGTGTAACAATGTGTGTAGTATGTGGCCGTGTGTAACAATGTGTAGTATGTGGCTGTGTGTAACGTGTAGTATGTGGCTGTGTGTAACAATGTGTGTAGTATGTGACTGTGTGTAACAATGTGTTGTATGTGGCTGTAACAATGTGTGTTGTATGTGGCTGTGCGTAACAATGTGTGTTGTATGTGGCTGTGCGTAACAATGTGTTGTATGTGGCTGTGCGTAACAATGTGTGTTGTATGTGGCTGTGCGTAACAATGTGTTGTATGTGGCTGTGTGTAACAATGTGTTGTATGTGGCTGTGTAACAATGTGTTGTATGTGGCTGTGTGTAACAATGTGTTGTATGTGGCTGTGTATAACAATGTGTGTAGTTTGTGGCTGTAACAATGTGTGCAGTATGTGGTTGTGTAACAATGTGTGTAGTATGTGGCTGTGTGTAGAAATGTGTGTAGTTTGTGGCTGTGTAACAATGTGTGCAGTATGTGGCTGTGTGAACAATGTGTGTAGTTTGTGGCTGTGTGTAACAATGTGTGCAGTATGTGGCTGTGTGTAACAATGTGTTGTATGTGGCTGTGTGTAACAATATGTTGAATGTGACTGTGTGTAACAATATGTTGAATGTGACTGTGTGTAACAATGTGTAGTATGTGGCTGTGTGTAACAATGTGTAGTATGTGGCTGTGTGTAACAACGTGTAGTATGTGGCTGTGCATAACAATGTGTGTAGTATGTGGCTGTGTGTAACAATGTGTAGTATGTGGCTGTGTGTAACAATGTGTGCAGTATATGGCTGTGTGTATAACAATGTGTGTAACACTATGTGTAGCCAGCTGCTATCAACACCAACCTGACAAGTGGGTGGCTATCATCTCTGCCAGCTGTGTGGTGTCCTGTTCGCCCATGTCGTCAATGTTGATGGACCCATTCAGCAGTTTATCCAGCGTGTCCTTGGCCTTGTACACATTGTCTGTCACCTCTGCCAGCTCTCGTTCCAATTTCTCAGTCTCCTGGGCCAGGTCAGACTCCCCATTCTTGTCTGCCATCGCTGTAGACAAGGACCAGACATTAATTCAGTATTAGCATTCTCAACACCCCCGTACTTCACATGACCACAAAGTTTGAAATTCAGACTGACCTGCCCATGAGAATGCATCGCCACAAAACAGACACCATCCCCTCCCCCCCTTTTCCTCTTCGTTAGATTTTTTTTTTATTGTGACAGCAGATTTTTCTCCATGATTTTTCTTGTGGTAAGTTCTACGTTGCTGAGGGTTCATTACCATGCGCACTGCACACAAAGTCTAGTGGAAGTGGAAGAAAAAGTATCAGTCTTATCTGTAATTTGAACCCAGGAATTCTGGCATCCTAGTCTGGTCCAGGCCACCTCTCCACATACATGATGAAAAGGCAGTTTTGTGAATGCAGTTTGCCTGTGTGCATGTTGGGGGCTGAGATAAAAGGTTCCAAAGTTTATGTTTGTATTCATGTGTGTAGCTCTGTACAACAGATGTCACGATGTCTAAATCTGATTCACAACTATGTGAGCTTTCCATTCAAGTACAGGAAAGAGAAACCTCTGAAGCAGTGGGGAAAAGGGTAAGGAACTACAGTAGGCCTAAGCCTAAAGATTGCAGATTTAGACATTCAAGAGACAGTTGTAGATGACAGTGATGATTTTTCTGGTGAGGGGAGCGTCAATTGGCCGATTCTGAACACCACCAGTCATTGATGCCGTTTCAAGTGATTGGGAAGTAGACGAAGACAAATCTCATGATCGTGGTGCAATCCAGAGAGGGAAACAAATACAACGTAATGTGCACATAACAGAAAAAGTTTTTATCAACATGATGCACTGACTGGCATCAGGACTTTTTTCTTTCAAACTTTTTTACAATTTTTTTTTTAGGATCATCGCACTCAGGGAGGTTTACCCTTGTGCTCACCATTTTTTTGTCCCATTTTCTACACCACCTTAATAGCCACAGAACCTGGCACAATTTTTTACAGTGCCATGATGATGACAATCATGATGCTATGGAGTTCCATCTAGGATTGAGACTGTGTGACAGGGCTGTTCTCTACGCTTACTATCATAATATATCCTGGTGTCAACCAGGCCCAAGAGATAAACACACCTGCGGTGCTGGTCAGAAGATGTGAGTAACAATCTCAATGATGCATCCGTGAAGTGGATGAGACTTGACTGTGTGGTCCCAGTCTTCCCAATGAGCCCATAGCTCGCCCAAATCTGGGTAGGTGCCCGTCAGAGCTAAAAAATCCCACAATGATTTTTGAAGGGACCGATGGGGATCCGAACCCACAGCCTTCCAGTCAATACTGCGTTGCATTAACCACTACATCACAGTGACTGGTCTTCCCAGCATACTTCGTTTCCTTCAAGGCTTCATTCATCTCTGCACTGGACGGTTTGTCTAGAAATTCCTTACCTGGCAATGGGGGAAGCACTGCAACAGTATTCTCAGAAACTGATGACTCCTTGTTTGGCAGTGTACTAAAATGCTCATCCCAACATGGTAAAATGTCAGCAGCTTTCTTTATCAGAAACTGATGACTCCTTGTTCAGCAGTGTACTAAAATGCTCATCCCAACATGGTAAAATGTCAGCAGCTTTCTTCATCAGAAACTGATGACTCCTTGTTTGGCAATGTACTTTTTTTTTCTTTTATTGTTGTTTAAAGCCCAGCCGACTGCACAGAGCCAGATCAGGGCTATAACCGCTTCAAAACACAGAAAACTTCAACACGAAAAAAAAAAAAAAAAAGGAAAACTAAGTACACACTATCAATGCATTCGCGCACATAATCTAAGGACATGCCCCCGGCGTAGGACCATTCCGTCCGATTTATCGCACAGGGGAGATTTAAAAAACACACCTGAATACAAATATAAGCATACATATGGACACCAAAACATATATAAAAACAGGCATAAATTACCCAAAATTGCTTCCGCATATCTCACCTCCTTAGAGCCAAAAATGCATTTAATACATGTACCCAATTATCAATCCGAAGAAAAAGTATGTAAGACTTATAAAAATACCGGTGAATGGACCATTAAGGCAGAAAATAAGTAGAAATGACAGAAAGCAATGGCAACAAAGCAGAAACAAAGAGAGTGACAGAAAAGAGGAAATTTCTGCACAGAATTTCCAGAAGGTGGGGATACTATTTTTACTGAAAGAGCCCCCGGCAACCCAACAGGGGACGGCAGTGTACTAAAATGTTCATCCCAACATTGTAAAATGTCAGCAGCTTTCTTTATCAGCAGAGCAGAATGGTCAGATACCAACCGGTGCTGAACCTGATGCATTTGGTCCACACACATTGCACAGGCCACCATGCAATGATGTGGTCCACACACCACGCACAGGCCACCATGCAATGATGTGGTCCACACACCACGCACAGGCCACCATGCAATGATGTGGTCCACACACCACGCACAGGCCACCATGCAATGATGTGGTCCACACACCACGCACAGGCAGGGTTGCCTACCCCAAAAATGTGTTTTCAGCTAACCCTTGCCAAAATCAGGGACACAGCATGATTTTCAGGGACACACATTAACATGCCCCAAACTCACAACAGACACCAACGCACATAACAAAAAAGCACAAAAAGTATAGACTTAAACTCACATTCATATACATTATGTACACAATTCAGGGGAGCAATGCTACTGACTGACAAGCTGCCTGTGGTAGCGTTTGAGTTTGGGTTAACTTGTATAGCGTTTGCTTGGACAATTTTTTTTCTTTGAAATACCAGTTCACTGAGACGGCCAGTTATTTTACAACAGTTTGTGAAACTTTTCCTCCAAGTCAAGATTATTCATATTGTAGTTGTTGATTACCCCTGTTTATTTTCTTCAGTTTTGCTGTTCTTGTTTTTTCGCTTGAGCGCACGTGTGCGGCGTGTGTGTGTGTGTGTTGTGTGTGTTTCATGAGAGAAACAACTGACTGAATATTATCAAGCGATATATGCAGTACTCTTTCTCTCTCTCTGTGCGTGCGTGCGTGTGTGTGTGTGTGTGTGTGTAGAGCAGACATGCCTACCAACCATTATGGACCATCCATATTTGTCCCCAAAACCAAACATTTCGATGGGATGTTACGGAAATACATATACCGAAGAGTTGAGAGGGTATGAAAGAGGTGGAGTGGGGAAGAGGTGAGACAGTTTGGCAACATAGTCTCTGTAAGTTACAGAAAACTGACAGGCAGTATGGACAAGTAATCCTTCTCTATTCTCTGGTTATCTATCTCTTTGAGTGTGTGTGTGTGAGAGAGAGAGAGAGGGGGAGAGAGAGAAAGAGAGAGAGAGAGAAGAGAGAGGAGAGAGCATCCACCAGAGGTACTTGTAACCTGACACCTTCCTTCATCAGTGACAGTTGTGGCTGGAGTGTCTTGCTTCTAGAATTAGTATCCATAGTGGTCCCTTCCTTCTCCACCCCCCCCCCCCCTTTTTTTTCTCTTAAACAGTGTGTTGACTCGGTGGTAGAGCAGGCCTGCTCTGTGTGTGTGTGTGTGTGTGTGTGTGTGTGTGGAGAGAGAGAGAGAGAGAGAGAGAGAGAGAGAGGGGTGGGTGGGTGGGAGGATATCAGTGTAGAAACCTGGGTCCAATATTCTCATATTCTAGAATTTTTATTTTTTAAAATCGGTAAACTTAAAAGGTTCTTGCAAATGTGCAGTTTTGTTCCTTGATTTTTCTTTCTTTCCTTCTTTTTCTTTTTAATTAATGATCGTCTCAGTATCACGATCCCAATCTTGACTCATGCTCGCACATGTGTATGTACGTTCCTACTACTGACAGTAAGACTAGTGCTGTGTAACTGTACTGAAGTCTGAGCCGTTATCAGCGGTCTCGATTTACCCACAGCTACTTCCAAAAGAAGCAGAACATCTGTCTGGTAAGACAACCTGTTTTTTAATACATTCTACTCTTCCTCTGTATGTGTTTCTTTCCACTGTTATAAGTGGTGAACTCTCTGTATGTGTTTCTTTCCACTGTTATAAGTGGTGAACTCTTGTTTTTGTTGTTGGAAGTTGGCTGATTTTCCTCATGGAACAGTGAAGGCGTGATACTTTCAGACATGTTCTCACCCTTTCTATGTAATCCTGTTATGCATGTATGGCAACACACCTATTCGCGTTTGATATCTACATGTAAGGGAGAGAGTCTACTCTTCAGTAAGATTAATAGTTAGAATTTTGGCTTAACCCTCTTGTATTTGCATTCTAGAGAGCTGAACTGCCCCTAGATTTCGAATTTTCTGAAGCTTTTCCCCCCAAAATACGGTTACTCTGTTCATGAGTACACTGTGAGCATGTCTGATCAGATATAAAGCTAGAAATTTGTCAGGTGTCGGTAAACATGCTTTACTTCCATATCCAAGTGAGTATGTCTTTCTAACCACTGCTTGTCGTGTCATTGTCACCAGAGATGTCACCAAACATGAATAAATAAGTGACATATGTATGAAAACAAGAGAAGCACACCTATACGTGACCACAACACATACAGATGAGTAATGAATTAGAGCATGGCCTAGCAAAAGTGTCTAACGGCATTTCCATGTGACAGTACTCACAGTGGTCACCAAATGTCACCAAGTGCTCCTCAGGTATTTACACAGTTTGTTCAGGTAGTTTTTATCATTATTTTTCTTTCCACTACAAAACTACATTCAATGTTCATAATACACTTTACTAATTGTCTGTACAAAAACAAAAAGAAATAATCTAAAGGTTTGGCATCAGCTGGCAGTATACAAATTGGTCCGACCCAGAGATCAAATTTCTTTACTGTCAGCAGAAACCAGAGATGGGTGCCACGTTCGCTGGAATGCGGTCAGCGGCGCGTTATCTTCTGTGTCGGTCTGCTCTAATAAATCACAGTTTTCATCATCTTCCCCCTCACAAACCTCAATATCTGACTCAGCTACATCTTCTTCGTGTTTTCCTAATTTACGAATATTAGCATTTAATTCCTCCTCTGAATAATCTGGAGAATTATCTGTATCCTGAAAACCGTCTGCTACAAAGGGCATCGCCATTTTTTCACACGCTACGAGGCATGAATGAAAATACCCGAACCACATTTCGCGCCCAAGCATAAGTGAATGGATGTGTGTGTAGTGCTAATTTTCCCAAGATCATCTCATTGGATGATACCAAGAATGTTTGACCAATTGTCAGTCTCCCTGGGCCAGAAACATGTGATCAGTGCGTGATCAAAATAGCCCATGCTCGTGGCCGACTTTTACGGTCGGGTACGGCTGTAACGAAGCGCTAGGCAGTGCGGGCGGAACTGTCGGCTACGGTCGTAACGAAGCTAAGAGGGTTAACGAATGAACAGTATCGCAGGAAATGTAGAAACAGTAGTAATCATTGCACATACAGGCAGTCACACAGTCCCCTTGCCTGCCGATGACTCACAGGTCAAAACCAATGACGGGCCGTGTAGTACAGTGGCAGGGAAGGAAAACACGCCTCTCACGCTGCGGTAGCCTATCGCAGTACAGAGCCTGAAAACTAAGTGATCATCCAGCCGCGGGTTTAAACAGCCGTGTCGGCACTCTTACACATCAGTTACTCTCGCACTTTTGTACCAAATAGCTGCTTGTGGAAAAACGTCTCGGCAGTTTTTAATTTTCCGGGACGCGCGACCAAAAACCGGATTTCCGGGACACTTAGGCCATTTTCTTGATTTTCAGGGACAAATACGGACACACCGGGACGGTAGACAACCCTGCAGAGGCCACCATGGAATGATGTGGTCCATACACCACGCACAGGCCACCATACAATGATTTGGTCCATACATCACGCACAGGCCACCATGCAATGATTTGGTCCATACATCACGCACAGGCCGCCATACAATGATTTGGTCCATACATCACGCACAGGCCACCATACAATGATTTGGTCCATACACCACGTACAAGCCACCATGGACCATGCATGATTGGTCCATACACCACGTACAAGCCACCATGCAATGATTTGGTCCATACACCATGCACAGGCCACCATGCAATGATTTGGTCCACGCACAGGCCACCACGCAATGATTTAGTCCACACACCACGCACAGGCCACCACGCAATGATTTGGTCCACATACCATGCACAGGCCACCACGCAATGATTTGGTCCACACACCATGCACAGGCCACCATGCAATGATGTCTGTCATCTTCTTGGCAACAGCCTGGGTTCTGCAGCTTTCATCTCCCACCACTGGTTCTTCATCTGCTGCACTTTTTGATGGACAAGCTGTTTTGTTTGCTGGTATTTTTGCTTTCTATTCTCACAGGTCTGGTCACTAATACTACAATAGGGATTTAAAGTAGATAATTTTGATGGCAAAACCACCATTACCTATACATGAAATGGTGGATGAACCTGAGGGAAAGATCCTTATCTATTATCATCTATACAGAAAAACAAAAGATAGGACTCACAAAAGATGTCGTTGAAGGCATCATCAGGAAAATTTTCAAAGGCTTCATCCTCCAACAGACGTGACGCTTGTTCTAGGGGCAGCTCCGCCAACTGTTTATCAAAGTCTGAAAGGGAAACAACAACTTCAATGAACACACTGCAACCAAAATATAATCATCAAAACTTCCATGTTTGACATTGCTCCCCCCCCCCCCCCCCACCCCCAATATAAGCACAACTTCTACTCTTCTCCCCAATATAAGGACTTCTACTGTACTAGCACAACAATGCTGCACTACATTTGACATCAAGTACAGTCAGTCAAACACTAGGTCCAGCATAAAAGACTACATCTGACATCAAACACATTCAGTCAAACACTAGAGTTGGCATCAAAGACATCTGGCTTAAAAACAGACAGTCCTTCAGCCCTACTTTTGGTTCTTTTGCGAGTCTGGGGATAGAAATCTTACTACGCTCAGGTTAGCTTGTTGAGGGTCGGTCTCATTCTTCTCCCTTTCTGCTTTACCTTTGATAACCATGAAGGGAACTGACAGCTGGGTGGACTGGAGGCTTCATGCACATATAGTTTCTTGGGCGAGCCATGTCTGTGCCTTTTCATGGATTTGATGTATACACAGTAAAATATGCATTCAACTGAAAGGCAGCTGCTCTACCTCTACACCAACCTGGCCTTTACAGGGGATTACCTACCAAACCGGTGGGTCTGCCTTCTTTATTCCTTTTGTTGATACACCCTCAAATAATCATTCAAAGGGAATCCTCAGTATGCTACCATCATGACAAAAAGCTCAACAATGACAACTCTCACCTTGAATACTTTTCATTATGACTAATATCTTCTCTTCATTTAACACATCTAATTTTAAATACTTTTGTTGTTTTATTCTATACCTTAATCACTCAACCCCTTCACCCTTTCTTTAACTACAGTAACTCTGTAATCAGCTGAACTCAGTATTTTTGCGAGAGTTGGCTTGATGCCAGCTTCTTACCTAATGAAAACTTTTTCCAAGCATTCATATTATCCAACTGACCCGTTTCCTCCAAGTCCAAGGCCTGCTCCAACTGCTGCTTAGCGTCTCTCACCAAGCCCACGCCGCGACCTACAGGCAGGGTGGGCGTCACCACTTCTTTCACCATTTCTGCTCCTGTGGATGGAATGGTGACGGTGGTGGTGGTGGCCGTGGTGGTGGAAGCTGCAGCAGCAGGGAGAGGAGGAGGGGGGCGGAGGAGGAGGAGGAGGAGGAGGAGGTACAGGAACAGAAGGCTCGATGGCAACAGGTGCTGCTGCAGCCGCCGGTGGGGGCACTTCCGGCTGAGGCTGTGGGAGGGTGGGGGCCACTTCCATGGGCACTGTCTCTGGTACACCTGTACACAAAGTTTCTGTCAGGTGAGGAAAGACTGAATATATCACAACACATAAACCGTAACTCTCAGGTGAGACACACTAAACACAGTACAAGGCATAGGCTATAACACACACAGTACAATACACACAGGCTTTTATAAAGTGGCATTTCAAAGAAGGAATATTTCAATACACGATGAAGCAGAATACCATTGTACATTTAGTCAACACATTTCGTGCAAGTCTCAACCAATGATCTTACTGTAGTAAACATGTTCACCCAACTCACTGATGTTGCTGGTAGGTTTGTCTGGAGGTATAGGTTTCTGGTAACGCATGTTCTTCCCTTTCTTCTTCTTCCCTTTGCGAGGTGGACGCGTTAAGGCAGCAGGTTTGGTCTTTTTTCGTGGCCTTTTCTTCACTTCTGCTGCCTCCTCTTTCTTTTGCTGTTCCTGTCACATATCAACAGGAAAATGTCAGAACGGACCTGCTATTTTTCTACATATGTCTGTCCCATTCACAACACAACACTGCTATTTTTCTACATATGTCTGTCCCATTCACAACATAACACTGCTGTTTTTCTACATATGTCTGTCCCATTCACAACACAACACTGCTATTTTTCTACATATGTCTGTCCCATTCACAACATAACACTGCTATTTTTCTACATATGTCTGTCCCATTCACAACACAACACTGCTATTTTTCTACATATGTCTGTCCCATTCACAACACAACACTGCTATTTTTCTACATATGTCTGTCCCATTCACAACATAACACTGCTATTTTTCTACATATGTCTGTCCCATTCACAACACAACACTGCTGTTTTTCTACATATGTCTGTCCCATTCACAACCCAACACTGCTATTTTTCTACATATGTCTGTCCCATTCACAACACAACACTGCTGTTTTTCTACATATGTCTGTCCCATTCACAACACAACACTGCTGTTTTTCTACATATGTCTGTCCCATTCACAACACAACACTGCTATTTTTCTACATATGTCTGTCCCATTCACAACACAACACTGCTATTTTTCTACATATGTCTGTCCCATTCACAACATAACACTGCTATTTTTCTACATATGTCTGTCCCATTCACAACATAACACTGCTATTTTTCTACATATGTCTGTCCCATTCACAACATAACACTGCTATTTTTCTACATATGTCTGTCCTTCACAAATAACACTGCTATTTTCTACATAGTCTGTCCATTCACAACACAACACTCTGTTTTTCTACATATGTCTGTCCCATTCACAACACAACACTGCATTTTTCTACATATGTCTGTCCCATTCACAACACAACACTGCTATTTTTCTACATATGTCTGTCCCATTCACAACATAACACTGCTATTTTTCTACATATGTCTGTCCCATTCACAACACAACACGCTATTTTTCTACATATGTCTGTCCATTCACAACACAACAAACGTTTTACGTTTTACTTGTTTTTTCTACTGCGTCTATTTTATTTCCTAAGTTAATGAAGCAACACCACTTCTCTCATTTCCAATAAGTTTAGCTCACTTTCGTACTAAGAAGACTTAACGTTGCAATAAATGCATTTTCAAAATTGTATTTAATTCTTTCCTTAAAGCTAATGAGGATACAAACACATATTTTGGTTCATTTCTATTGTTGTATCTGTTCTGATTAGAAGAAAACAGGAGCATGTTTTATTTTGAAAAATGGAATCAACACCAGAACATGCATTTTGTCAGTGAGCTTGATCATGACATTCTACATAATTTACATGTTGACACAAGTTGTCGACAAATCAAGGAGCTTGTAAGTATTAACACATAAAAAATATAGAGAACTCACTCACTAAACAAAACCTACTAACCAACCAAACAAAAACCAAGGAACCCCAAATTCTTCCGACATCAACAAACACCATTCCCTTCTGAAGCTCAAACTTCTTCACAAAGGATGTAGAAAACCCCAAAGTTTGACAGAAGAGAGGTAGTATACGTACAGCCTGCAAGGCGTGAGGGTAGCAGAGGGGAAAGTCGTGTCGGATGTCGATGACAGGCATACAACACTGGGTGTTGTCAGAATTCTTGGCTGTACAGAACTGGAACAACTGTTGGTCCACGTTATACATCACGTCTGGACCGTGGTCAAGGATCAACAACGTCATGGATACATGTGTCTAGCATTTCACCTATACCTACACAGACTGGTATCAAGTGACCTAATACTGAGGCTCTTTGGACAAGAAAAAATAAATCCTTGTTACTGCACTTAAACAAAATGGTACGGTACATGAAACTCCACTGAAATGCATACATAACATAATAAATAAATTACTACATCAATCAATATTAAACTCCACTGAAAAGTAGGTCTAACATAAAAATAAATCAAATATTAAACTTCACTGAAATATAGGTATAATGTAATAAACAAACAAAAGGTAGACTCCTCTCAAATAGACTTCTCTCAAACATTTGTAACACACAAAATATGTCCAACTTTTGTAATATGCAAATGAAATGAGTAACTGGATAAATTAAAGCATTCAATACAACAACAAAAAAGAAAGAAGTAATACCTCCCTTTCAATTTTTTATTTGATAAAACTTTTTTTCTTTTTTTATTTCATTGTGGACAAATTCTGAGATGAGTCTGACATGGAGAGTTTGCGCTATACAAACGGATATCATTTCTACTTTCAGAACCTGAATAGCAGCATGTTACTCAGCGCTGACTTCTGGTCCAAAACTGGATCCTTTTTTTCCCCCCCAATACATGTTTATTGAGTTACTTCCCTTTACCAGCCTTGTGCTCTTCTGACGTTCTGCCTGAAAATGTGGAAAGATGGGAGGTATACAGTGGAGGAAGTACACACTGTACTAACTACCGTGCTGAGACAGAAGCACTCATGCAGGCAGCCTCCATGATTCGGGCTACAGACTGTGACTGCAGACAGGTTGTCTTCTTGTCTGACGCCCTCTCTGTGCTGCAGGCATGCCAGAACACGCTCCCCCTCCTGTCTAGAGCTCTGAACCAGGTTGCAACAACCAGAAGAGCAGTTCTGCAGAGGATTCCAGCCCACTGCGGAGTCTCTGGGAATGAGCAAGCTGATATCCTTGCTAAGGAGGGAGCCAGAGAAGAACAACCTTACAACAGTGTCAGCTACAGTGAGAAGAGGAGCATCATTAGGGCGTTTTCCATGCCTAGACGACACAGGGATGACTACCACCTGTTGTCTAAAGAGCAGCAAGTTGTCCTGGTGAAACTGCGCACTGGTCACAATAGGCTGAACAGCCACATGTAATGCAAACTGAGGCTGGCTCCCTCCCAAACCTGTCCCTGCGGTCAAGAAGACCAAACCACGGAGCACATACTCTAAAGATGTCCCCTTCACCAGGTGGCAAGACAGGACGTGTGTCCGACAGACACTCCGCTGACAACCAAACTCCATGGCTGCAGACAGGAGCTGGAAAAGACGGTTGCACTCATCACCCGGACTCAGCTGATTGTGTAGCAGCATAAGCCAAGAAGAAGTAGTACACAGCCATGGGTGGGAGTGCTGTAGGAATCTGGCAACAGTGTCCCAAATAGGTTCACAGAGATTAAAAAACTCAAATCCACAGACACAGAGGTTAAAAAAAAACAAAAAACACTATGTCCACACACGAAGGTTAAAAAACAAAAAAAAACAAAAACTCCGTACACACAGATTAAAATAAAAAACCAAATCCAAGTCAACATACGGTCAAATGCTTACTCCATGACAAATGACTAACCAAAGGATACGTTTACGGCAATGGTTTGTGTAGGGCAGACACATGACAGTGCAACGTCTGTCTGCACCATCTTTGTACTGACACACTTTCTTCCAGATCTCCTTCTGTCTTTGTTTCCTGAAAAGCAAATCCCCACCATGCAATACCACAAGTGACACACAAAGGTCAGACCAGACAGTGACACAGTCAGTTACCTTCCTTAGCACATCAGAAACAAATCAGGAACAAAGGAAAGATGGAGACTGACACAGCTCATTTCTACAGCACATCAGAAACAAAGTAAAGATAGAGACCAGAGTTCATCACTACAGCACATCAGAAACAAAGTAAAGATAGAGACCAGAGTTCATCACTATAGCACATCAGAAACAAAGAAGAGATGGAGACTGACAGGGTTTGTCACTACAGAACATCAGAAACAAAGGATAGATGGAGACTGACAGTTCATTTCTACAGCACATCAGAAAACAGAAAACAAAGGAGAAGAGGAGACTGACTGATACAATCATGCGAAACAAAGGAAAGATACTGACTTGAAACATACTATACTACAGCACATCAGAAACAAAGGAGAGATTGAGACTCATCATCATAGGGTGCCTTGGCGCATGGCGTTGGCAATTATGGGCTTCCATCTGTCTCTATCACTTGTTGCCTCAAGCATCTCTTCCACCCTCCTTGTCCCCAGCCACTCTGCTAGTCCGTCTAGTATCTTCTCCCTGGGTCTACCCGGTGCTCTCTTTCCCTCCAGCTTTCCCGTTGTGACCAGGTGCACCAATTCCCCTTTCCTCATAAAATGGCCTATAAATGTTGCCTGTCTTTTCCTAATCTTCCTTATGAATGATCTACTTGTGTCTGCTTCCATCAAGATTGTCTCGTTTGTTTTCTTTGCTGTTCCATGGAACTCTCAACATTCTTCTCAAAAACCACATCTAGGCTGCCTCAATCCCGTTCTGGCTTTGCTTGTTGACTGTCCACGCCTCGCAATCGTACAACAGTTTTGGTTCTAGATAACATTCAAGAACTCTCCTCCTGATGTCAATTGACAGGCATTTGTTGGTAAGAATGCTTTTCATCTTCTTGAATGCTGTTTTGGCTTGGCCGAATCTGCTGGCTATTTCTGATGTGCATCTGTCGTCTGGTGAAATGATTGTTCCAAGATATTTAAACTTATCAACCTGTCTCAAGGCTATACCGTTTGCTGTTATTTTGCATGAGGGATTTCATGTTTTTCACTGATCACCATGACTTCAGTCTTCCTGCTGTTTAGCTCCAACCCCTTACCTTTGCTTTCAATTTCTAGTATATTCACTCCAACCCCTTACCTTTTGCTTTCTATTTCTAATATATTCACAAGGTTTTGTAGGTCCCTTTCACTTTCTGCAATTAGCACAGTGTCATCTGTGTATCAAATGTTGTTTATTGTTTTTCCTCCAACCTTTAATCCTCTAGGTTTCTTATGATGTTTTCGCTGTAAAGTGAAAACAGATCTGGTGACAAAACACAACCCTGTCTAAAGGAAATTTGATGTTTTGGAAAGAGGTTATATCGTTTTTTTTATTCTCATTGCAGCTGTTTGTTCCCAATACATATTTCTGATTATTCATAGATCTTTTCCATCAATACTGAGTCTTTCTAGTTGGTTGATCAATTCTTCATGTCTTACCCGATCTAAAGCCTTGGTATAATCAACAAACCAGAGATATAAATCCTTGTTCATCTCGATTGACCGCCCTATGAAAGTTCTTAGGATGTATATGGCATTAATAGTTCCTTTCCCTTCCACAAATCCACATTGTTCATCTGCTATTTCTCCTTTGATTCTATTCCTTGTCCTCATGATTATTCTTAATAGGATCTTGGTTACATGACTCATCAAACTGATTGTGCAATGGAGTTCGCATTCTATAGCCCCTGTCTTCTTTGGAAGTGCAATGAAAATTGATTTTGACATATTTTTGGGGATTTTTCCAGTGTCATAAATTTCATTTAGGAGGACTGTTATTTTTTCTATACCAAATTCCTTCAGGGCTTCAATCATCTCTGTAGTAATGTTGTCTGGTCCTGGGCCTTTTCCTGGTTTCATCTTTTTCAATGCTGCTCTAACTTCATCTTTCATTATGGGTGGTCCTTCAAAGTTCTTTCTTATGTGTTCTTCATTTCTGTCAACTTCAAAAAGGTCTTTAATGTACTCTCCCCATCTGTCTAACATTTTGTCTTTTTCCATGAGAAGCATACCATCATTCGATTTTAAGTAACCAGTTGATGTGCATGTATTTTTCCTGTGGACAATTTCTTCAATTCGTCTGTACGTACCCTGAGGATCAGTTTTGAGTCGATCTTCTATTTCTTTGCATTTTGATTTCAGCCAAGCTTCCTAAGCTTCCTTGTATCTATTCCTGATTTCTTTGTTAATCTTCCTGTATATCTCCTCATTTCTCTTTACCTTCCTCCGTTCCTCCATCAAGCCTAAAATTTCTTTTGTCATCCAGTTCTTTTTCGCTTTTCTATCTGCTTCAGGGATTTCTTCACAAGCTTCATTTATCGAATTTCTCAACTTTGTCCATTGTTCTTCACTGTCACCAGCGTCCTCCACAGCACTGAATTTGTTTTGAACATGTACATTAACTTTTTACGTATCACTTCATCTGTCTTTTAAGAGTCCAAGATTTAGTTTGATGTTGCTTTTGGTCCGTTTCCTTTTCCTTAATTTCAGCCTTAATCTTTCCACTACAGGATTGTGGTCACTGTTGCAGCCTGCACCTGGTAGTGTTTTTGCTGACAGTAAAGAATTTCAAAATCTTTTATTAATCATGATGTAGTCAATCTGATTTTTGGTATTATCTCCTGGACTCATCCAAGTCCATTTTCTTCTATAGAGACTGACCCAGTTCATTTCTACAGCACATCAGAAACAAGACAGACTGACACAGTTCATTTCTACAGCACATCAGAAACAAGATAGACTGACACAGTTCATTTCTACAGCACATCAGAAACAAGACAGACTGACACAGTTCATTTCTACAGCACATCAGAAACAAGATAGACTGACACAGTTCATTTCTACAGCACATCAGAAACAAGATAGACTGACACAGTTCATTTCTACAGCACATCAGAAACAAGACAGACTGACACAGTTAATTTCTACAGCACATCAGAAACAAGACAGACTGACACAGTTCATTTCTACAGCACATCAGAAACAAGACAGACTGACACAGTTCATTTCTACAGCACATCAGAAACAAGAAGATGGGAAACAAGATAGACTGACCCAGTTCATTTCCACAGCACATCAGAAACAAGACAGACTGACACACAGTTCATTTCTACAGCACATCAGAAACAAGACAGACTGACACAGTTCATTTCCACAGCACATCAGAAACAAGATAGACTGACACAGTTCATCTTCTACAGCACATCAGAAACAAGGAGATAGAGACTGACACAGTTCATTTCTACAGCACATCAGAAACAAGATAGACTGACACAGTTCATTTCTACAGCACATCAGAAACAAGATAGACTGACACAGTTCATTTCTACAGCACATCAGAAACAAAGGAGAGACTGATGACACAGTTCATTTCTACAGCACATCAGAAACAAGGAAGACTGACACAGTTCATTTCTACAGCACATCAGAAACAAGATAGACTGACACAGTTCATTTCTACAGCACATCAGAAACAAGATAGACTGGAAACAAGTATGACTGCACAGTTCATTTCTACAGCACATGGAAACAAGATAGACTGACACAGTTCATTTCTACAGCACATCAGAAACAAAGGAGATAGAGACTGGCATAGTTCATTTCTACAGCACATCAGAAACAAAGGAGATAGAGACTGACATAGTTCATTTCTACAGCACATCAGAAACAAAGGAGATAGAGACTGACATAGTTCATTTCTACAGCACATCAGAAACAAGATAGACTGACACAGTTCATTTCTACAGCACATCAGAAACAAAGGAGATAGAGACTGACAAGTTCATTTCTACAGCACATCAGAAACAAAGGAGATAGAGACTGACATAGTTCATTTCTACAGCACATCAGAAACAAGATAGACTGACACAGTTCATTTCTACAGCACATCAGAAACAAAGGAGAGACTGATTGACACAGTTCATTTCTACAGCACATCAGAAACAAAGGAGATAGAGACTGGCATAGTTCATCTCTACAGCACATCAATTCTAAAAAAAAAATATATATAAACAAAAAAGATGGAGACTGACACAATTCATTTCTACAGCACATGAGAAACAAAGAAGAAATGGAGACTTGCAACACTTCAGAAACAAAGGAGAAATGGGGAATGATTGAGAGAGACAAGAGTTCACTTTTATAGCACATCAGAAACTACTGATACTATTAGTAAAACAAGAAACTGTTAATAATGTACTCTACACAACAGCATGAAAATGCCCACATAAATTTATGAAACCTAAAACAATCTAAACAGTGAAAAAAGAAAATGCACAACAACAAAAAATCTAAATTTCAAAGTTTACTAAAAACTGAGATTTCAGGGGGTTCCTTCTAAAATGGGATCATCTTCCTCCTCTTGCGATATATCTGGCGAGAGTCTCTTAAAATAATCTCTGTTTCAAAGTTATAGTTTATACTTCATATTGCTTATGCCCAGGCGACTACTAGAGCCACAAGTTTCAGCAAAAAAACAACAGTTTAAACCCAAGCTCATAGTTATCCTTGAAAGTCTAAAATATAATTAACCCAAGTGCCGCCAATGTAAAAAAAATTTTTCATGTAGAAATGTCGTGACAGCAGAATATCGTGGAATTTTCATGTGCATTCAAAGGTATCGATATGGCCACTAATAACCTCACAACACCCACCATTTTTTTTCAGCTGGTGAACTTGAGAATGTGCCATCTAACTGGTACATACTCTCATGTTGATGGGTGTTGTAGTACATGTCTATCCCTTACATAACTAACAGGTATATTTTACATGTAAATACAGGTGTGTCACCATATGTGTAAGAAAAAAAATTCACCTATACACAAGCTAACACTTTCTAATCAAAGAACATGCAGTCACAGATTTTACCTGTACCCAAACTAATACTTGCAAATCAAAGAACATGCATTCATAAATTTTTTATGAAAATTTGAAGTGGTTATGACCAGCAGTTTTTTCCCCTATAATTTTTTAAAGACAGTAACCTTACTCTTGCATAATTATTTCCCATTAAGTCAGTTTTTAAAGGGATTAAGGGTAATAGTTAAGACGGCAGTCAGTTTTTAAAGGGATTAAGGGTAATAGTTAAGACGGCAGTCAGTTTTTAAAGGGATTAAGGGTAATAGTTAAGATGGCAGTCAGTTTTTAAAGGGATTAAGGGTAATAGTTAAGATGGCAGACAAAAAGTTAAAACAAGACATATGTCATCATTATTGACTAAAACCCTGTAGTCATTATTGACTAAAAACTGTATAACCCCAGGCCTTGTAATGACAACAGCAATAATGATAGCCCAATGATAATAATAATAATAATGACAGTAATATGATAGAGATTTATACACTGTCACAGAATTATTTCTCAGTATTATTTTAGAGCAAATACATTGATTGTGACTTCTCCCCTTAGCCTGTTTGATTACCTGGAATTGTTATAAATATATGCATATAATTAGATACCGGCAGCCTCTCTTCAGCAATGCGGGAATTGTGTCAGTCAGTGGAAAAATTGCACATGTTTATCAGTCAAATATTCTTGCAGATGAACATGAATGACAAAGTTGTTATTATGAAGATAAAGATTGTTCTTTCCTCTATTGATCTGTGCTGTTTGTTTTTGTTATAGATGCACCCATACGAAAATCTGCGCAAAAAAACAAAACAAAACAAAAAACACGCCGATCGACGAAGTTTCACCGCGTGTCACATAATGGCGACTGGCTCACGGCAGTGCTTGGGTGAGCGGTTAACGGCAACTTAAATCATACAGGTCACACAGGACTACCTTCATGCAAATTAGTACAGTTGACAGGTCGAAACCTGTCCTTCATTCCCGTATAATATTATTTATTTTTATAAGATTATTAGTTTGTTAGTCTTCTATAGGTTGGAATATTGGCAAACTTTGAAGAAGAATATCTGAGGACCTTCTTGATATATTAGATCGCGTCCACGGATGCGTAAACAGTTTATTTTTTGCTGAATTTAACTGTATACAGAACTATGAGATGTGACCTGTACCAGATGTGCGCGAGACTCCGAAGGATGAGTACCCGTTATCTGCCATTTTAGCATATGGGAACCTCGAATCATGGCAGCCTTCAAAGCGATCACTGAAAAGTCCAGTCAACAAATTTCTATCTGTGATCGTCAAGCTGAAGGACAAACGTTGTAAACATTGACTGATTTTTCATGAAAATTGACTTAAAAGTTTATTCAGTGAATTGTTTTTAATGTTTCTCTTTATTTAGAAAGATTTTAAAAGAAATCCGCGGCAGGTATAGCCTGCATAAGCAAAGAATAGAATTACAATCTCCGGTTTGATGTTTTCTCGCCAAGGGATTTTTTTTAAGCGACCTGGAACTAGTAAAAGTAAAACTGTGTGAAGCGACTGCTTTCAAAGGTGTTTGTATTGCTAGTATTTAATGAATACAATAGAATTTTGTTTTTAATACACGAAATCATAATATTTGTGCTAGTACTCGGCCAGAAATTCAAACCGGAAGTTGGTCGGCGAGTGCATGTCGTCTATCGGATCAGATTCGACAATTTTTATCATCGCAAAGACACAGCAAATAGCGGTTTTGCACAGTCACACATGCGCACACGCTGGCACGCAGGTACGCACACATTATCAGAACACATAGCTCCACAAAATCCAATGAGTCTTTCTAATGCCAAAATATAAGAATACTTTACTCTCAAAAGTAACAGCTGGCACAAATTAAAGAAAACACTTGAGAAAAAATTAGGATTTTATTTTTATTTGTTTTCAAGGCAATGATTTTTTGTGGATGAAATTAACCATCACTGCCACCAAAACTTCAACAGCAGACACTCACTAATAAACTTAAAACTACTTCTACAGTTAAAACTGTTGAGAACTGAGTGTGATAAGTCGCGGGACGAGAACACAGCTTTTGTTTCAAAAATTAGTAACACTGATTGATTATCACCTCAGGGGCTAAATCTGAAGACAAAAATTGAGACTGTTTTAAAAGAAGCGGAGAGATTTTCAGTAGATAGACCAGACATTGAAAATTTCTATGTCTGTGGATATGGGAAGATGCATGTTACTGCGAAATAACTGATGAAAATAACTTATTGATAAACATTAGGAATGAGCATTGGCTGTAAGTCATATACTGTAGCAATGCCGTGCGAACCGAAACGCGACGTCAAATTTGTGCTACAAAAAACTGGGGCCGACCGCAAAATTGGGGGGGTCTTCAGTTCAATCAAGTATTACTGCCTCTTAAATCGGTGTTTCATTCTTATTTTTTGTCTTATGTGAATTAGAAATGAATAAAGATTTGAATGATTGCCTTTTTATATACTTAGAGTGAAAATGGAATTAGTTATTTGATGAGAAAGTCGAAAATCCGCGTTTCGGGCGCACTCGCGGCGACGGTATGCGTTCAGAATCGAAGTTTGTTCGGGGTGTTTCACTATTTCGGTCGGTACGGCTATATTTGTGAACCAATCACATTGTAATTTTGCAGCCAATGAGAATTAATGTAACAGAATGATATATCCCGACGAGAGCTATGTGTGCTAGTTTCGAACCGAGATCGACGCTTCCAAAGTTTTGCTTTTTTTTTATCGGAAAAGTTTGCAAGTAAGTCGCCATTTTTGGAACTTGTCGTCGGCGGGATTCGATTTTACATGCTTTTTTCTATATGCACGTGTAATATGAAATCAATTTGATGTAAAATACGGCCGTACGGCAACTTTTTACACGAGGATCTATACCAGATCAGTAGCAAAACAACGTCGCAATGTGCCGACGCCATAGGCCTACTGCGCGGAACAGAACAGTGTGCAAGTTTCAGCTCGGCAAGTTTCGCGTTGTCAGACAAAGACTAGCAACCAACAGATCAAGTTCTGTTTTATCTGTAACACTGTATTTTTCAAGAAAAGGAAAACTGCGTTTGAACTCGATTCGGAGTTGTCAGCGAAGCTAGGTTCGTCAACCATTTCCTCCCCGAGGTCATGCTAATTTGCATGTCGGTGTGTAGGCCTGCTTACCCCACGACGGGCGAGCTTACTACTAAAAATACTATGTGCTCGACGGGCTTTGCGGAGCTGTGGAAAATGGGTTTGCCCAAACAGAGGGGTGCGCATACCTACCTCCCCAGCTCTCTCTCTCTCTCTCTCTCAAATAAATGAATGAATGAATAAATAGGTCTAAATAATTTTTTTTCAAATCAACAAACAATTCTGTGCAAGTCATTGTACTTTCCTTGACATGAACTCTCTCTCTCTCTCTCTCTCTCAGAGATCAAGAAATGAATAAATAAGTAAATAGGCCCCAATACATTCATATCCAAGTCACTGTTAACAGGCATGATCTCTCTCTCTCTCTCTCCGAGACAACACACACACACTAACACACACAGAGATTTAAAATGTCACAAAACAAAATCTGTCATTGTTATAATATTCTTTATTTAGGGTTTGCAACTGAATAGAAGGCTATGAGTTGTATTATTTGTAAAGTAGGCCATCCATTAGCTTACATTATAGTTGTTTCAATTTGTTGTCAGTATCTGAAAAGGATAGGCCTATTGTCATCAGTTTGTTTAAAGGGAAGATTGCATCTTATTTAGTAGTAGCCTACTGTTTTTGACTTGTATTAAAGGGCAAGAGTACACAGGAAATACTTAACAGGATTGCTCAGCTTCGGTGGATTTTTACAAGAAATATGCTAAAAATCAAAGTCGCGAGTTTGGGCTTAATATTAAAGTAATATTGATGTGAAGACTATGCATCATGGTTTCCTTTCCTTTCCAATCTCTCAATGAATAGTATATATTATGCAGAGATTCATATATTTCTCTACTGCAGAAGTAAAGTGACCTGTTCCTGAATGGCGAGTGGTCCCATATCCTTCCTGAAGTTTTCTTTGGACTGGCTGTGCTAAATGTTCGGGGACTTGACTCATCCACAGTCTACTGAATTTTTTTTTTCTAAACACCGATGTATAAAATGAAAATCAAATGTAATGTACAAAAATCTTGTCTGTGATGTTTTCCTCTGTGTGTATGTATGTGTATGTGTGTTATGTGTGTGTGCATGTGTATGTGCGTGTGTTTAGTTTTTAGAAGAATTTTTGATCGGATGATATTTTTGGATAGACTGCAGCATAAAAGTAGATAGGTCCGCTTCTGCAGTGGCAGCAGTCAGCATCGGCTTGCTGTGAGCATTTTGAGTGTATTTTTGATCCTCTTTATATTGCTTAAAATGTTGAGTAAATGGTTTAAAAAATATACTGAAATAAAGCTTGTTTTCTGCTCTACAACACTGTGTTGTTTGTTTTACAATAAAATATAAAACTTTGAAGCGCTTCATGGTTAAACAATGCGGGTGCTGTTGTCTTTGCTCCGACCCGAGCCGCCATGACTAACACTGCGTCAGCGCGTTCAAAACGAGTGTGGTCAGAAACACGGCGATCGCTTCGCAGTGTTGCTGTGTCTATTTTTAGAACTAGCGTCCTTGGAAACTCCAATTTCCAGCGATTCCATTGGTCTATTTATTGTGCAGACAGCCTTGTAAGAACCATTTGATATCGCGAGTTGAAAACAAGGAACTTTTCTGAGAGCCGATATCTTCGGAACTGTTTATCAAGATGCTTCAATTTTTATATCAAATTGAAGCTTAGACTTTGAAGTTTTTAATAAGTGCACTGTTGAAATCGCAGACGACTGCACTTTGACGCGCTTTTGTTTGGAACAATGTGAATCGAAGCCGAGTGCCGCTCTCGAGTGCATGATGGCGGCTGCGTCAGGCAGCCTGAGCGAGCGCTGCTCTTCGCCTGGATTATCGTCTTGTGATTCGAGAATTCGCCAATTAGTCGGTAAGTAAATATCATATTTAAATAATTTTATATGTTTACGCTGCCTTTGCAAACTTTTCGCTTTTGTTTCTTGAGAGGAAATGAATGAAATGAATGTTTCTAGGGCACCTGCATACGAGTAGCGCTAAGAAAGCGAACTTTGTGTTGAGTGACTTGAGTTGGCTGGAAAATACTGAAATATCTCAACGTATTTTGTACTGTTGATGAAATGGATTGAAAGAAATGTGTTTCAAAGACTCAATTATTTTTTATATTGGCTCGATGTTTGTTTTTTTATTATGATCTTGAGATTTATTCTTCGGCAATGAGATCGCGAAAGTTGTTATGGAAAGACAACTCTTCACTTCCGGTTTCCTAGATTGTGTAGTTTCGCTTTCTTTAACGTGTTTTCTTCTCGATTCTAAGCGCAAGTTTGATGTTTTTATCAGATGATGACCAGCTGACAGCGTTGCTAGCTCGTTTTGACCAGAAAGGGCCGGGTAGACCACCCAAATTGCCCGAGATCCAGTTCAACAACAGGTTTCTCCTGCAGCTGCTGGTGTTGAAGGAAAAGAACCCAAATCCGGTATCGGAAGGAATTCTTTGTGGCCAAGCATTTAAAGGTAACGGGCAAGCTCCAAGATCTTGTTGACAGTCTCTTGTCTGACCTAGGAGAGCAAGTGAGGTCCCAGGGGGATGTAGAGTTTATGGCGGCCCTCCAGCGACATCGCCAACCAAGACAACAATACGAGTCTGAAGAGGAGGAAGAAGAAGGACAAGATCAGGATGAAGGACAAGATCAGGATGAAGAAGAACAGGATGAAGCACTTGTGGAAGAGCATCAGGACGAAGAAGACGAGGAAGAGCAACAGGATGGCATGGACTTCAAGTTCAATGGGCCTGGACAGACTGTTGCTGCGTTTTACAGTGATGAGCGAGGAGAGCCTTGCTACTACATTGGCCAAGTGCTAAGCATCAAAGACGGAAATACAGCTGCAGTGACTTTCCTCAGTCAGAGAGGTTCTGCAAATGTATTTAAGTGGCCTGAGTCTGGTGACATTGAAAATAACCTGAGCTCACGGTACATTTTTTTCAGTGATTTCCATATGAAATCTGTAGGCCGGACGTGGTGTCTGACCAGCGATGACTGGAAGAAGCTGCAGCTCTCCTGGTCCAAATACACTAGAAAACACTGTTAGTTTTTTTCTGTGGTGTATTTCAAGCTACTGTTAGTTTTTTCTGTGGTGTATTTCAAGCTTGGGGGCTTAGGTGTACTGTATGAGCCATTTGCGAACATTACTTGCCATGATTTCCATATGTAAAAACTGGTTGTGTTTCAGGATAGTTTTGACTACTTTAGAACTTCTTTTGAAGCCTGTGGATGTGAAATTCAAGTTCTACTCTTTATTCTGAGCAAAAGGGTACTTGAAATTAGTCTGTAGCATCAGTAGTTGTTGAGATATGGCTTGTTTACTATTTGGTGTTATTTCTCTCTCATGTCATCTTTTTCCGCCTGCGAGAAATGTGTTTTTCCTCATTTTTGAAGTGATCTGGATGAAAAACTATGGCTTGCCTACCCCTGGAAAAAATTATTCTTACAGTAAGTAGTATATAGTTTTGGTTTTATCATTTTCAGCTGTGTCTGTGTATTCATTCTCCATTTATCAAGCCAGAAAAATGGTGTTTCGTTAAAATCGCTAAATTGTGCCATTTTCTTGCATTTTTAAATGCTCATAACTCTTGAACTATCATTGATAGGAAGATAAAATTTGGCAGAGATATTCAGTGTTGTGTTGTCTTTCAAATGCTATTAAGTTTTTCTCTTTATGTGAACAAACAAAAATTTTGAATTTTTGGGGTGGACCTACCTAATAAAAGCATGCAGTAATTTTTAATATTTCAATTATTGAGGTGATTCCAGAAGTCATTGATTCTCAGATTTCCTTTTATATGTACAGAAACTGATGAAATATTACAAATTATTCATAAGATACTGAAGTAGTGAGTCATGACGTTTTTGGTTTGATTTGCAGTAATAAGACACTTCAACGATGCGCAAAATGATTTTATATCTATCTCATGAAATGATTATATATCCTTGTTTTGTTTCTAGCTTCATTTTTGTCTGTTATTAATACAATATGGGCACAATTATTAATGAAAAACTGATAAAACATGCCAAATATCACGTTTCCTGTAATAAGACAAAAATGGCTCTCGCAGAGTTACGATAATGGTTTCATTCAATTCGGCATACAAAAATACGTCAACGATCAAAATTTCATGACATTTGATCCTGTCTGTCTCTCACAAGTACAAAATGAATGTCATTTCCAGCAAAATCAGCATACCATGCCATTTGACGAGTTTGTTCTGTGACAGCTGGTCCACACATCTCTTCTTTGTCCTACTAAAACGTGGTACCAAAATTTAAGAAATTTTTGACGCTTCAAATTGGAATATCTCGTGAACTATTGGTCCGATTTGAAAAATTTAAACTGCTTTTTACTCAGAACAACAATATCTTCAAAACAATATACATATTTTAATTCAAAACCCAATTTCAATTTTTCATGCGGCATTGCTACATACTGCATTGCCAGGCATGTATCTTCTGCTGTTACACATTTTAGTTTCATTATGTTATTGAGAAGGATGTCTTTCTGTGCTAGTATGATACAAAGTAATCTGTGGATCACATTGTTTCAGACTAAATCAGTACATGTAGCAATGCCGCATGAAAAATTGAAATTGGGTTTTGAGTTAAAAGATTTATATGGTTTTGAAGATATTGTTGTTCTGAGTAAAAAGCAGTTTAAATTTTTCAGATCGGACTATTAGTTCACGAGATATTCGAATTTGAAGCGTCAAAAATTTCTTAAATTTTGGTACAACGTTTTAGTGGGACAAGGAAGAGATGTGTGGACCAGCTGTCACAGAACAAACTCATCAAATGGCATGGTATGCTGATTTTGCTGGAAATGACATTCATTTTGTACTTGTGAGAGACAGACAGGACCAAATGTGATAAAATTTTGATCGTTGATGTATTTTTGTATGCCGAATTGAATGAAACCATTATCGTAACTCTGCGACGAGCCATTTTTGTCTTATTACAGGAAACATGTGATATTTGGCATGTTTTATCTGTTTTTCATTAATAATTGCCCATATTGTATTAATAACAGACAAAAATGAAGCTAGAAACAAAACAAGGATATATAATCATTTCATGAGATAGATATAAAATCATTTTGCTCATCGTTCAAATGTCTTATTACTGCAAATTAAACCAAAAAAGTCATGACTCGCTACTTCAGTAGTCTTATGAATAATTTGTAATATTTCATCAGTTTCTGTACATATAAAAGGAAATCTGAGAATCAATGACTTCTGGAATCACTTAAATAGTTGAAATATTAAAAATTACTGCATGCTTTTATGCTGCAGGCTATCCAAAAATATCATCTGATCAATATTCTACTAAAAACTAAACACACACACATACACATACACACACACAGAGGAAAACCTATCAGACAAGATTTTTGCACAGTACATTTGATTATTTTATTTTATTCATCAGTGTTTAGAAAACTGACTGACTGACTGTGGATGAGTCAAGTCCCCGAACACTTAGCACAGCCAGCATCCAAAGAAAACTTCTGGAGGGATATGGGACCACTCACCATTCAGGAACAGGTCACTTAACTCCTACAATAGAGAAATATATGAATTTCTGCATAATATATACTATTCATTAAGAGACTGGAAAGGAAAGGAAACCATAATGCATAGTCTCCACATCAATATTACTTTAACATTAAGCCCAAACTCGCGACTTTGATTTTTTGCATATTAGTAATTATTACTGGTAAAAATCCACCAAAGCAGAGCAATCCTGCTAAGTGTTTCCAGTGTACTCTTGCCCTTTAATACGAATCAATAATAGGCTACTACTAAATAAGATGCAATCTTCCCGTTAAAACAAATTAATGACAATAGGCATATCCTTTCCAGATACTGACTACAAATTGAAACAACTACGTAGGCTAATGGATGGCCTACTTTACAAATAATACAACTCATAGCCTTCTATTCAGTTTCAAAACCTAAATAAAGAATATTATAACAATGAACAGATTTTGTTTTGTGACATTCTAAATCTCTGTGTGTATTAGTGTGTGTGTGTGTTGTCAGAGAGAGAGAGAAAGAGAGAGGATCATGCCTGTTAACAATGACTTGGATATCGAATGTACTGGGGCCTATTTACTTATTTATTCATTTTTTGTTCTCTGAGAGAGAGAGAGAGAGAGAGAGAGAGGGATTCATGTCAAGGAAAGTACAATGACTTGCACAGAATTGTTTGTTGATTTGAAAAAAAAAAAATTTAGATCTGTTTATTCGTTCATTTAAAATTTGAGTGAGAGAGAGAGAGAGAGAGTTGAAGGAGGCGGGTTACCCCTCTGTTTGGGCAAACCCATTTTCCACGGCCCCGGGAAGCCCGTCGATCACATAGTATTTTTAGTAGTAAGCTCGCCCGTCATGGGGTGAGCAGATCAACACAGCGACATGCGAATTAGCATGACCTCGGGAAGGAAATGGTTGACAAACCAAGCTTCGGCTAACAACTCCGAATCGAGTTCAAACGCAGTAGTCCTTTTCTTGAAAAATACAATGTTACAGATAAAACAGAACTTGATCTGTTGATTGCTAGATCTAGTCTTTGACAGCGCAAAACTTGCCGAGCTGAAACTTGCACAGCGTTCTGTTTCGCGTTGTAGGCCTACTCAGGCTACTGGCGTCGCCACATTCCGACGTTGATCTGGTACAGATCCTCATGTAAAAAGTTGGCGTACGGCCGTATTTTAAATCAAATTGATTTCATATTACACTAATATTTAGAAAAAAAGCATGTAAAATCGAATCCCGCCGATGACAAGTTCCAAAAATGGCGACTTGCCTGCAAACTTTTCCGATGAAAAAAAGCAAAACTTTGGAAGCGTCGATCTCGGTTCGAAACTGGCACACATAGGTGTCGTCGGGATATATCATTCTGTTACATTAATTCTCATTGGCTGCAAAATTACAATGTGATTGGTTCACAAATATAGCCGTACCGACCGAAATAGTGAAGCATCCCGAACAAACTTCGATTCTAAACGCATACCGTCGCCGCGATTGCGCCCGAAGCGCAGATTTTCGACTTTCTCATCAAATAACTAATTCCATTTTCGCTCTAAGTATATAAAAAGGCAATCATTCAAATCTTTATTCATTTCTTATTCACATAAGACAAAAAATAAGAATGAAACACCGATTAAAGAGGCAGTAATACTTGATTGAACCGAAGACCCCCCCCAGTTTTGCGGCCGGCCCCGGTTTTCCCCAGTTTTTGGTACCCAAATTTGACGTCGCGTTTCGGTTCGCACGGCATTGCTAGTACATGCATACAAAATCTTAAAATCTCATATTAGCAACATTTGCCTGTAAAGAGTGAAGCTGTAGCTTTTATTTGATTCACATGCAAAATTTCAGGAGATTCCATCAAGACATAATGTGAGTTATGTCTGTTTTAAGTTGGCCCAACACATGGGCACTCATATTATTTGGGTGCAAATGCATACAAAATATCTTATATCTTGAATATAACTAAGCTTGAAAATAACTTACTGGTAGCTTTCTATTTGATTCACATGCAAAATTTCAAGGAAATCCATCAAAATATAAGCGAAATATGTGCGTTTTAATTTGGTCTGGTACATGAACCATGCTTTTTCCATCGTTCAAATGAGATATTTTGCCATTTTTGGAGTCATATAACTCATGACTTTGTCACTTTACGCTGCCCCAAAAAATTCAAGTTTCATACAATAACATTGTTTCTGAGAAAAAGTGAACTCTAGTTAATTCTGTCTTCTTATTTTTGTGTAATGGGGGTGCAAAAATAGCTTGTCATGCAATTTCGAACATTGACAAAATGGTATATTTATGAAGTTTGCAGCACTGCTGTGTAAATGTATGAACAGATCTGCTTGTACGCTTGCTTTTTTATGCAGTTTATGTTGTTAAGAATTAAAATCAGGAATGACATTCTCTGTCTGAGGACTTCTGGAAAATTTAGGTTCCTGCAAACTTGCTACATTTCACAATTGGCGAAAACGTACATAAACTGCCGTTTTCGAAGCGTGTTACCTCTGGACCTAATACAGCTAGAGACTTACTTTTTTTTTTGCATTGTGCTTATTTTTTCTTGTACTTTTCAGAAATATAAGTGTTAATAACCTTTTCAGAAGTTTAATTTTTGGCTGCCGGTACCTAATATGAATAATTCATACTATGTGCTTTTTTTTTTTTTTTGGTGTGTGCAATATCCAAATTGAGGTTCAGACATTTCTTTGGTTTTTTGTGCACACAAAGATCTTTCCCAGCTTAGTGTGGATTTTTGGCTTCAGTAAGAAAAAGTGAGCAAGCTTTATTTCAGAACTGAAAATATGGATTTTTTTGGCCTAAGCCCAGAACATCCAGTTTTCACCAATACAGTTTTTTGGCCTAAGCCCAGAACATTCAGTTTTCACCAATACAGTTTTTTGGCCTAAGCCCAGAACATCCAGTTTTCACCAATACAGTTTTTTGGCCTAAGCCCAGAACATCAGTTTTCACCAATACAGTTTTTTGGCCTAAGCCCAGAACATCCAGTTTTCATCAATACAGTTTTTTGGCCTAAGCCCAGAACATCCAGTTTCACCAATACAGTTTTTTGGCCTAAGCCCAGAACATTCAGTTTTCACCAATAGTTTTTTTGGCCTAAGCCCAGAACATCCAGTTTTCACCAATACAGTTTTTTGGCCTAAGCCCAGAACATTCAGTTTTCACCAATACAGTTTTTTGGCCTAAGCCCAGAACATCCAGTTTTCACCAATGCAGTTTCATGTTTTGTCACAAACTAGTCCAAGGTGTTACTGATCAGTTCTAAAAATTTCATGGGGTAAGTAGGGGGAGAAAACTGTCAGTACCGAGCGAATTAAGTACAAGAAGTACAAGAGACGGTGAGTACCTTTCCTGTGGCCACTGTAGAGGTTTATTGTAGATGGCTGACAGCGTGCGAGCAGCAGTAGTAGGACACTGTCTAGCCAGACGGATCACAGCCAAGGCAAACTTTCTGCTGGTAGCCATGCCTTTGGTGTTGGCGCGCGATGCATGCTTGGTCTGTGTGAACTGCCGGCGGTACCGGGCCCTCATCACACCCAGTTTCACCACACGCAGATCTCTGCGAAAAGAGACAGGCATTGCCTGACGCTTCCCTCTTTATGAATAAAGAGGTTTGACGTAGGCTTTTGTCAGTTTACTCACATACACGGGTCGATCTTACCTAACATACTTCACTACAAATCAGGATATAAAAACAAAGTCTTCTTGATAAAGCAGTCTACTGTAGGTTTTCTGTCAGTTTTCATTGTCGTACAAGCGGGATTTGACCAACTAGCTCCCTAGGAAATCAAGATAAGAAAAACAAGGTCTTCTTGATAAAGTACTCTACTGAAGGCTTTCTGTCAAGTTTCTGTTGTTGTACTGTTGGCTTTCTGTCAAATTCTATTGTTTGCAAGAGTGGGATTTAACCAACTAGCTAGGAAATCAGGATAATATTATTAAAAACACGGTCTTCTTGATAAAGCAGTCTTGCATACTATCACATAAGCTTTCTGTTAGTATCCTCAGTCATAAAAATGGGACTAAAAAGTTACAAATAACATGATAGAATGTCTGGATTAAAAAGAAGGAAGGAAAGAAAGAAGACAAATATTCAAAAACAGTATGCATGTACATGCACACACACATGCCACTTCTATGCCAGCACTGTAGCATTTATTTTGACAAATTGAAAATTAAACACAAGCCTGAGATTTTCCCCGTTATCACAGCAGCCACCTAAAACTATGCCTAAGCCCAAGGTAGCTTGGCTGGCAATCGAACAATTTCAATCCACAAGAGAAAAATACATCAAGTCCAACACGATCCTTTCTTATAAAAGTCAACACCCTCTGACATGTATCTGCCATTGCCACTACAATAACTCCCTCGCTATGAGCGTTGGGATTTCCCGATCATGTCTAACAACGCACAAATCCGAGATACTTTAGTTGGCTCTGCCCTGCCAGCTATTACTGCCGGCTATTAATAGCGCGCATCTTCCCCCTTCCCTTCCACTCCCCACACCCTTTTCAGCCGTCCCGCTGCCATGTATAGCGCACTCAGCTTCCTTCTTTATCACTAGTGCTTGAGCACAAAGGCGCACTACAGAAATAAGACTGGTCGACCCTGCCTGGCTAAAAATAGCACTCGCAGCCGGCCTATGCCGGCTCACAACTAAAGGGTGTCAGAATGGCTGGGAAAAATCTGACCTGAGTTTTGAAAATTCGCAGGACTTTCAGTATTTCCGTTAACCGAAACTAATAGCCAGAAATAGATTCTTTGGTCATTCTTAGCCTCGTTTCAGGCCATGAGGTCACTGTACTAAGCGGTTGGTGTATGGACAGTGCAAAGTTCACAACCCACTATCTCTGCAGTGAAGCAGACGACAGAAAAGCAAATGGCTGAACAATACTCAACAACTCAACGCTGTTCAACATGATCTCTTCCTTCAGTGCACGTGGAGTGTGTGCACACTGGATTTATCAAATTTCATTCAAAATGTGACTGTAGGAACTGATGTATTGACATGAATGTGTATTTTGTAAGACATTTTTCACCTGAAAATTTCTCTTATTTTACTTGTACCATTACTCAGCAATCATGAGGGTTAGACAGTTGAAATTTCAGCATTTTGTACACCAATCTTTTCATATATGACGCGCCAAATTTCAAAACGCCATGTTTTCATTTGTTTGTATGAGAATTTTTCTCATGACCTATACAAACGGTGCGTATCAGGGGAATGGCAAGGGGCATAATCGCATGTAGCAAGCGAGTTAACCATGGCAACACACATGTATGTATGCACACAATGATTCGTGCTGTGACTCGAACTATCAGCTAAAACTTTTGACTAGATTTCCAATTTCAGTCGGATAATGATACACACTGATGCTTGTGTAGTTTTGTGTGACATTTTCACAAAATTCCCAGTAACATTGTCAGACTACCAGAAAATCTGTCAATCTCAAGTTCCTTGGCTAGAAGCCTAGTTGGCTACCTCATTTAAATGGGAAAATCTCAGCCCTTGCAGTTTTTTCCACCACAGTAAAAATGTATTTTTGATTGTTGTTTTCCTTACTAATCCCAAACAAATGTGACTGCCCACATTCAAGCAAACAGGAACCAGAAAACACTTATGATGTGAGTCTATGAAGAGAAAGTAATAAAAAACAAAGAACAAATACCAACAATTAGGGATAAAACTGCAATTTCCCTGATGTTTTGTTTCTTTCTTTGTCATTTATTCTTTAGACTTGGCAGAAGCCAGTTGGCTGAAAATTTGTGCCTGTCTTGTCTGGTTAAATGAATGCATTCTGACTGTATCAGTGTGTTTTCTGGTTCCTCATTTCAAGTAAACACAAAAATTATGTGTGTTCATGATAAAATAACTTGAACGTCTTCAGCTGCAGTATAAGATTTTCCCATGCACTCAAATTAAGAAAGATCAAAAATAAAAAACACTGGATGCCAGAGGCCCCTTGTATATTATTGTAAAACTACTATTGTGAAAAATAAAAGCATTCAAACTTACTCTTCCACATCATTTTCTTCTTCATCATCAGATACAACTTTCCAATCTCTTTGAAATGGCAGAGGTTCTTCTATCATCTCATCATCGCTACTCTCTTCATCAGAGGCACACAAATCTGAAAACAGACTTTGCATTTAGAACAATTTCTAAAACAGTAGGTCCTACTAAACAAACCCCCCAGAAAACTGTAAAGATTAAGAAAGACACAATCACTTAGAATACTAGTATTACCTGTACAGTACACTCCCCCAAAATTGGGAAAAAAAAACCAAGATTGAGATTGTCAAACCATTACATTAACAAGGAAAACAATCATTAAGCTTGCGAAAAAAAAAAGAACAACTATCCATGCTAACAATTGCCTATCTTTGATAGTTGAGGCAAACAAACCGAGATACGATGACCACAGCAGTTAAGTGGGTAAAACATCAGACTTCCAATCAGGTGGTCTGGGTTTGAACCTGCCCGGACACTTTTACCTGGTGTGTAAAGGGTGGAGACTTTTCCGAGAGTATCTAAATCTCAGTCATGTTTTCCATACATGTGCAGAATATCATGTACACATTAAAGATCCTGTCAGTTATTCAGTGGCTGACTCATAAATGGAAACATGAAAACACCCAGCATGCACACCCATTAGAGTATGCAGACAGTCAGCAACCATAGTGTCTACACAATTTGGACAAAACCACATGCATACAGACTTATAAAAAAAAAACCACTAAACACTAAAACAGAAAAAATATCAACAAATAAAAAAAAAATACAAATAAATTAAATTATCAAAAAAAAACCCACTCTGTATCACGATGATTATCATAAACTATTCACTGTCAGGTTAACAAAAGTTTACAGACATAACACCAGGCTGGGTAAGAGAAGAAGAAAATTTCCTCTGAAAATTGGCCGGGGTCCAGGGGCAACGTCCCTGCTGGGGGGGGGGGGGGGGGGGGGGGGCGCCCCCAGAAGCTGAAGAATTTCTGTAATTTTGAGGCATTATGGATGCATTTCCTGATGGCTAATACAATAATTCAGTAATATTTCCTCTGAAAAAAAAAAATTTTTCCCTCTGAAACTAGGAGTTCATCCGCTGAAATTAGGGATCCGCTGAGAGTTACCCAGCCTGTAACACACAGGCGTACATGTACACACACACACACAACTATTTCTTGTCAGGTTAACAAAAGTTTACAGACACTGCACACAGGCATACATGTACACACACACACACACACACACACACACACACACACGTGAACTATTCATTGTCAAGTTAACAAAAGTTTACAGACTGCACACAGGCATACATGCATACATACACACGAGCACACATACATACATGTACACACACATGATGGGCAACTTTCACTTGCTAAAGAAAAACATCCACTATTTACTTAACAAAAACCAACAGTTTCTTAGGACATTTTTAAAAATATTTATTAAAACAAAAAACATCCATTAGTTAACAACGCTCAATGGCATCTGTAGCTTTAGAATTTTCTCATGAGGGATTTATCACGTGTATTCAAACACAAGTCAGCACCATCTTTTTCCTTTTGGGATTTATCACATCTGGACAATTGAAATAATGTTGTCAGTTCAATCTAATTCTTCCAGTAAATAGCTAGCCAACTCCTTAAACCTGTGCATAATCCTATGCACTGGTAAAGTCTTAAAATGGAGAAGGGAGCAGGGGATCAGCGGAAGTCTATGAAACACTTAAAAGATGACACCACTAGAAAGTCTGAGCATTTTAAGGGACAACAAACATCTTTATTTATATTTTGCATGCTAGGATTGTTCTGCAGGCTGGGATTGTACTCAAGATATCAGATCTTTGAGTTCAAAACTCTATCAAAAGCCGGCCTTAAAAAAAAGGAAAAAAACAAAAAAACCTTTGGCCTGCTTGAGGGTCAACTCTGCAGCTCTCATATTAACACTATATATAACAGCATGGCATTTCAACCAAGGGAGTAAACAGGTTATATGGTACAATAATTACATTAACCCAAAAGAAGGCAAGTTACTCACTCATAGTTGAGTTCATGAACACATGATTGTAGATCTTCTGACGTACGTACATCCCATAGAGTTTCACAGCATCATCATTTTTCAAACGCAAATGTGCTTCTTTTTCTGTGAACACCCCTTTTGGCCTTTGTACATGAGTCATTAATACTGAAGATGAGTTAGTCATTGAGGTAGGCACAGAACTCATACAAGTCCGAGGAACATAGGGGGGAGGGGGAGGCAGATCCAGGGAGGATCTGGCAGCAGCTGATTTTGCTGTAACAAGGGGAGCACTGGGTAGTGGCTGTGGTGAGGGCAGTGGTTTTGAAGTCAATATAGCAGAAGTTTGTGGAAATGCACTATTGGCACTGTTCAACTGAGATGTTCTCTTGGCTACACTTTGATTTAACACAGACAGCTGAGGAGAGAAAGGCAATTCTGCATTATCCATGGGAAGGGCACTATGTTTAGCCACTGATGAAGGTTGAGGTGGACGTCCAGGCAGCGACTGACTCTGGAGTGCTGAAGACTGATGCTGAAGGTGAAGATGATGAGGCTGAGATTGTGCCGGGCTGACCACTGGCAAGGATAAAGACGAGGCTTGTGAAAATGACAAGTATGGACTGAGGTGTGTGAGAGAAGACAAGCTAGTTGTCACAAGAGTGTCCACCATGGGACCCTGGCCTGAAGGGCAACTAGTGTCTGCTGCAGGGGTAGGAGTGAAATGCTGCTCCCTATGAATAGACAAACCTGGATAAGGAGGCGGCAAGGGGTGTAATGAATGATGCTGTGAGGGTACATTGCCTTGACTTAAACATTCCATGTCAAGGACGTCAGATGTGGACCCCACTAACCCTCTTGGATCCACTCCTCGTCCTCGCAAACTGTCCACAGGAGGTAATCTCAAGCCAGGCAACGTCATATGATGCATTGGTGTAGCACTTAATGGACTCACATCAGCTCCAGGAATGGATCCAAACTCAGCACCAACAATGGCAGGATTCAACACAGCTGAAGCACCTAATCCTAATCTTTCTGGGCTGGCTACCTGGTTGGGGCTGAGCTCTGCCTGGTTGGATTCCTGTGACTTGCGCAGTTTGTCTTTGATTTTGTTTTGAGCAATTTTAGTCTGAAGTTTGTTCATGGTACGTGAACTCCTGGCCCGAGATTTGGCCGTCTTTGTTTCTTGGCTGGGTCTGGGTTTTTCCAGTTTTTCAGCCAGTTCCGGATACAGTTTGGCTTTTGGCATTCCTCCCATGCTTGAACCTTCACCCGAAGGGCGAGACTGTGAGGGAGATGGTAGAGACTGTGGGTAAGGGGAGCGAGATGCCAAGTCAGACAACCCCCCAGGTAACATTCCTGCTGGCCCAGCTTGTGCCAAGGAAGTTACCACTGGCGACACTTCTGGAGCTGCATCATGGAATGCATAGGGATCATCGGGATCCTCTGCAGGGTTTAAAATTTTACCCATCAATGGCGATGGTGCTGGTTTGGGCACAGTCAGTTTCTTTGATTTCATTCGGTCTCCGAATGTCATTTTGTTAGGATCAAGGGGTGTCACAACGTTGTCTTTGTCTTTGTTACTATGCTCTTTTTCCTTCTCTTTCTCCTTCTTTGGTTTCCGTTCTCGTCGTGGGAGCATACCCAGTACTTGCATGTGATTGTTGCAGTACCTGGAAAAACAAAAACTTTCAGAAGTGTTGCTGAAATTATGCAGTACTTGGACAAAAAAAACATTTCATACTAAGTGTTGCTGGGAAAAAATAAAACTAAACACGTAAATGGCATTAACACCACCACAATAATTTTTTTCATTCTTTTCATTCACATATCCAGCTTATCACATGCTACTATATATCGAAAGTTTATGCCTTCCATCATGCTATCAGAACAAAAAAAATTACGATCACTTTTGAGTATATATTTAGTATACACTTCTATGAAGATTGATCCAAAATCTTGTCAGTTAGGCTGCCATTTCTGAACAGTTTATAACTTCACCTTGCTCTTTCTGAAGTACATTCATCAAGTCAGTCAGGATGAAAGCCTTGAATATCTTTTATTTCATTGTTTGGTAAACCTAACCATTCTGCAGCATGCATGACTGCCTCACTTCCATTGTTTGGCTGGAGTTTTGTAATGAATATAACATTTTTCTTCACATATGCTGATTTTGTTCTATGTGATATTGGTGACTGGGCCATCACGGCATCAGTGTGTGTAATTTATATAAAGATAACATCCCTGGGGTTGCACCTTGTTTGCTAAATTAGTTTCATTTCTGCATCAGCTTTATTTTCAGGCCATTCACAAAAGTGTCTCCCTAAATTTTCTGGTATTATGGTCTTGTCTAAGCCTCTGAAACATTTTGGGTATTTTCCACATTCATTTATCCCTGAGTTCTGTTAACAAATAGGCACAAACACCTGTTTGTGTCATTTCACACGAGGAAAAAAAAATGTCAGAAAAATGCAGCTGTCTTTCCTCACAAAAGTTACGAAGTTTTCAGAATAAAGAAGAAACCCTTGCTGTAGACCTAAAAGTGACCTAGAAGATGCATACATTAAAGTCCAAGACTCACTAATTATGGGAAAAGTCCTAGTCACACTACTTGTGGAAAAAGTCCAAGTCACACTATCCTGGAAAAATTTGCAAGTGACACTATTCATGGAAAAAGTCCAAGTCACACTACTCATTGAAAAAGTCCCAAGTCAACTACTCATCGAAAAATCCCACTCACGCTACTTATGGGAAAAGTCCAAGTTGCGCTACTTTTGGAAAAAGTCTGAAGTCACACTATTCTTGGAAAAAGGCCAAGTCTCCTTACTTGTGGGAAAAGTCCAAGTCACACTAATCATGGAACTACTTCAGTGATACAATGTCAGCAGGAAAATCAAAGGTTGGATTTTGCCTGTATTATCCAGTAACTTGGAAACTGGTGTCCAACCAAACAAACTCTCCGTGGGACTCGCATAAGAACTAACACGTCCTCTTGTTTTATACAACATATATACTACATGGTACACTTATCATGGAAATAGACAAAATATTAGATATTAGATAGATGGTGAGAGTGCATTAAAGACCTTTTTAATGATGACAGAAACTGAGAAAGTAAACACAAAGAACACATAAGAAAGAACGTTGAAGGACCACCCGTAATGAAAGATCAAGTTAGAATAGAATTGAAAAAGATGGAACAAGGAAACCCCATGACCAGATGGTATTACTACAGAGATGATTGAAGCCCAGGAGAAATTCGGTATTGAAAAAATAACTGTCTACCTGAATCATGAAATTTTTGACTCCGGAAAAATCCCCAAAGATGTCAAAATTAATTTTTGTGTCACTTCCAAAGAATACTGAGGCTACAGAATGCGAACTCCATCATACAATCAGCTTGATGAGTCGTGTAACAAAAATCCTATTAAGAATAATCATGATGAGGACAAGGAACAGAATAAAAGAGAAATAGCAGAAGAACAGTGTGGATTTGTGGGAGGGAGAGGAACTATTAATGCCATATACATCCAAAGAACTATCATAGAAAGGTCAACAGAGTTGAATAAGGATTTATATATACATGTATACTTTGTTGATATATTGTTAATTATACCAAGGCTTTCGATTGGGTAAGACATGAAGAATTGATCAACCAATTAGAAAGGCTCAGTGTTGATGGAAAAGCTCTAGGAATAATCAAAAATATGTATTGGGAACAAACAGATGCAATGAGAAGAGAGGGGTTAGGCAGGGTTGTGTTCTGTCACCAGATTTGTTTTCACTTTACAGTGAAACCATCATGAAAAACGTAGAAGAATGCCCTGGGATAAAGGTTGTCGGAAAAGTTATAACATTTGTTACGCAGACGACACCATGGTAATTGCAGAAAATGAGAGGGACCCTAATAGAAATAGCAAAAATAAAGGGTTGGAGCTAAATAGCAAGAAGATTGAAGTCATGGTAATCAGTAAAAAAAAAACTAAAAAAAAACAGGAAATCCCCTCATGCAAAATAACAGCAAATGGTACAACTTTGAGACAGGTTGATAAACTGAAATATGGGGGAACAGTCATGTCTCCAGACAGCACATGCACATCACTGTCATCAGAAATAGCCAGCAGAATCAGCCAAGCCAAAACAGCATTCAAGAAGATTAAAAGTATTCTTATCAACAAATGCCTGTCAATTAACATCAGGAAGAGTTCTTGAATGTTACATGGAACTGATACTGTTATACGGTTGTGAGGCGTGGACAGTCAACACACAAAGTCAGAACAAGGTTGAGGCAGCCGAAATGTGGCTTCTATTGAGTTCTAAGAAGAATGTTGAGAGGCTTATGGACAGCAAAGAAAACAAATGAGACAGTCTTGATGGAGGCAGACACAAGAAGATCATTGATAAAGAAAATTAGGAGAAGACAAGCAACATTTATAGGCCATTTTATGAGGAACGGGGAATTAGAGCACCTGATCACAACAGGAAAACTGGAGGGGAAGAGAACACCAAGTAGACCCAGGGAGAAAATCTTGGACGGATTTGCAGGTGGCTGAAGACAGAAAGGGTGGAAGATGTAATTGCAGTAACAAGGGACAGATTCATAGGGAGGGCCATGATTGCCAACGCTGTGCAGCAGGGCACATGATGATGATGATGATGATGATGATGATATACAAGACTTGCTGATCTAGATGATAGTGGACCTGCCTGACAATAGACTCCTCTGTGAAACAGGTCAGTATGCTCTAGAAAGAAACACAGCAGTCTGAGAACAGTTAAGCAACATAGGTCAGTAGTGCCAAGAAACATGGATTTGTGATAACCCTGTCAGAGGGACATGTACTGCACTGTTGACAAGAAAGTGGCTAGTAAAAACATTCTGCCTGTTAAGCTCAGAGAAACAGTAAGGAAGGAACAGCCTGCGCTACCTTGGGTCAGTTTTGAAGGAATGCTGACCTTTAGACAACATGTGGAAACCACTGCACTCAAGTATAAAAAGTGCATTTCAACCCTGAGAGCAGACACAGCCAAACTCATTGAACAGTGTCATCTTTTACACAGAGCTCTATACAAAGCTGTAAGTGTAATAGTACTTTGTGTAATCAACTATGAATTTGGTCTCACAACATTGTCACAGATCATCGTTTTGAAACAGGACAATATAGAATGAAGCAGTGAGAGTGATCTGTGGAAGAAACACAGAAGACGTCTCCACAAAGACTGTGTGCTGCCTGCATTTAACACCTTCCTTCAATACAGTAAAGTGAAAAATAAAATAAGTAAACGCATCTTTAAAAGCATGGGAAAACATGAAAGCTTCATGAGATGGTCAAAACAGCAGAAGGCAGTCAACTCCTAGTGGAAAAATCGTATGATGGAGGCAGAAGAATCCATTCAACATGTGCATGTTATTAATGTTAATTTATATATGTATTTTCAGGATGTCTTATATTTCATAATCAGGCTCAAAACAAAAATATGCACTTTGTTGGTGCATACTGATTAATCTGTACATCCACAAGAACTTTTCTTAGCCAGTGGAAAAGTTCTGTGTCAAAGTGTGCGATCCCGATCATTCCACCGAGCCCTTATCACACTCAGACCTAAGCAGGAACTGGCTGGAGCTGAAAATTTTCAAAGTGACATTTTAGTTTAATGGGATCTGAAGTTTTAATCTCCCAGCCATTGATCTGTTAAATGTTATGCTAAGGGTTTAGTTATTATGACATAATTTGAAGCATGCAATTCTGTCCCACAAAACCACCAGCTTCTGATAGCCCTACCTCAGAGAATGTGCGCAAGACAGGGGCCCACTGTTTTCTACCACAGTTTCACCGTTCGATTAACCAAAAAACAGCACGGCACGAATTTGGACCACACAGTTTATAAAACATCAAACTGACAGTAGTATACCAAGACTACATTAATTAAGAGAGTACTGCTGACCTACTCAGGAATTGCACTTATCCAGGGTTATATGTAACTCAAAAACATTTTGATGTTAACTGTCAGATGAAATTTACACTTTACAAATAATACAACACAGGAATTTGGGATGCCAATGCATTTAACAGATTTTTGTAGCTCAGGGGAATCGCATTGTAATATATTATATATATAATTGTATATAATATGCTCTCTATAATTTTCCATTGCTTTTATTCTTTCTCCCCATTTATAGCCGTGTGCGTGCATGTGTGTGTGTGTGTGTGTGTGTGTGTGTGTGTGTGTTGTGTGTGTGTGTGTGTGTGCGCGCGTGCGTGCGTGTAAGTGCGTGAGTGTCTGTTTCAGTGCTTAGATTTGATTTTATCAAGATTTTGCGCTATATAAATATTGTAATTATTATTATTATTAATTATTATTATTGTATTTCATCCCTTGTGTTAACATTAAAAACACAAAACATTTTACTTGTTTAATTCTTTCTCTTGCTGCATTTCATGTTTCAAGCGTTATGGATGATCAATGAACGGAGAGGATCTTATATGTTTGGCAGCAAAATAGCATTTTATGTTGTTAGTATGCTCTCACTTTCAAAACAACATGAAATGATTTCTTTCATGCTGGCAGCAATTAGTCTTTGTACATGTAAAATACTAAATAATGTGCCTTTTTGTAAATCACACAAAAAACTTCATAAAAGACAGCTATGACAGTCCAAATGTTGTCCCATGGAATAATGAATCAGTTGACAAAGATTGGGTACTTTGTTAACGAAAGTACAAACTGCAATTTTATCATTAATTTTTTTAAAGAAACGCTAAACTACCACTATCTCTGATGCTGTTTCAGCATGTGATAACTCTGGAAAAATTGGGTACTGTCTGTTGACTGATTTTGAAATGTGTCAAGTGACTAGATGGCTGCATGACACAACATCAATCATGACAAATTGCACCATTTACCAATTGATACAAAAACATAACTTTCTTCACTTTCATTATAATTTCAAGATAAAACTATCACTTTTCTTCTTTTTGTTTCACATGTTTCAAGCATAACTTTCTTCACTTTCAAGATAAAACTATCACTTTTCTTATCTTTGTTTCACAAGTTTTTGAACTTCTAGAAAGCATCATAAGTTCTATGGTCATATATCTGCATTTTTTTTTTTTTATGCTGGTGCCTACAGTGCTATTTAAGTAGGTAGCGGCAGCCTCGCCAGCGCATTACCATCAATATGAATCAACACTGATTTTTGCTCTTTTTCACTGCATCTTTACGAACTTGCATTTGCATGCTTTGATTTGAACGATGTATCAAAATAAAGTTCATTCTTTCCTCCTTTTACTGAGTATCTTTGCAATTTCCAGTGATGTGTGACTAAATAAATATGAACAAGAGAATGAGATGTGTGCTGAGCCCAAATCGGTCACGCGTCCAGGGCGATCCGCAGTCCGCCGCCGAACCGACTTTGACACAGTAAACTTCCTTACCATATATTAAACGTACGGACATTGTACATGGGTATATTTGGTATCAAAACGAAGGTAATAAATTGTAGAATTGAATGGACTGAGGGGAAAATCAAATTGAAGAGCCATAAAAGAGCAATCCTAAGTTTAGTGGGCATTACTGTCGTTTTTTCACAATTTTCGGACAGAAAAAATTATCGAATATACCAACTTCTGTGTAGTCGGAACAAAGTAGAATCCATACTCTTTCAAATGAGGTACGGGTAAATATATTCATGACCTGTTGACCTCAATAAGCCAATCAAAACAAATGTACCATAGACCCAGTTCACACAAACACGTTCTGTGACGTGGCGAGTCAACACAGAACAATGCAGAGTGCCGATGCAAACTTCGAGCAGCAAGATCTGGCGAGTTTTTGCAGTGATGTTGGTAACTATTGCTAGATATTACATTTTAGGGCGTTTTTTGGCAAGATCAGTATAATACAACAGTTATATTCGGTTATATTGGTAGATATTTGCTGATAAAGTGTCGGGTTAGAACGATGTGGTGCGATCGAAGTGACCTTGACCGGAAGTGGATGAAAAGCCACATTTTTTTTTACAAACTTCTCTCTAATAATGGACAAATATGATTTAAAACGCTCTCATCTGAAAGTTTCATGTTTGTACTGCTTGCTTATTTTTTTTTTACTTTGTTATTTGGTGTTTTAGGTCTGTAAAACAAGAAAATTATGATCAACTATGTGTGTCAGGGGCAGTAACTTCTATTTGCTATGGACTCTATCATTTTCAAGTTTACGTTTATATTCATTATATTTTAAAATAAATGATGATAAGTAAGGAAAACAATACTTTATTGCTGTTAGCCAGAATTTAGCATCATGCATACATAGGCCTACTTGAAATTTAATGGCACTCAGTGATTTTTTTTAATACTTTGAGTTGGACTTAATATTCTTGTGTAGCTGAGCTGCAGAGATTAAATTAATTGTGAAAACAGTAGTTTATACCAGCAGGCAGATATACATATGCCTGTAGTGCTCTCTCTCTCTCTCTGCATTTGAAAATTAGATTTTAACCCTTTGACTCCCGCACCCTGTCCACCAGCAGCCTGTATTGCCAATCATGCTAGCAAAGCAAAAAACTTGACCATTTGATTCCCTCACCCTTTCCACCAGCTTCCTGCTTCCTGCAGGAAGCTGGTGGAAAGGGTGTGGGAATCAAATGGTTAAGTTTTTGCAGCTGGTGGATAGGGTGTGGGAGTCAAAGGGTTAAAAATGTATAGTTAAACTTAAAAACACACAAAGTTTAACACACACAGTGACACATAACAAAAAGTTGATAATTGATAGCAAATGCCAATGCAGCTGAAATTTAACAGTAAAAATTTTACACCTATTCTAAAAACATATACACACACCATCTCATGAACCCAAAGCAACTTTTTTTTCCTACTTCCATCAGGTGATGAGGTGTTTACGGGGCTGCAGTCTGTCTTTCTTGTTTCTGGAAAGAGATGCCAACCAGCACTTCCAGCAGTTGAGTTGACAAACCACCTCCTGATACAGTTACTGATTCTGAGGATTGATAGCGGAAAAACCTATGACAATACTGCTGCCTTTCTTCTCCAGCTTCTCCCTAAAGGAACAAGTGCTCCACTGACAAGACTGCGCTACATTCTTGTTTCTGCAGAGCAGAAAGCCTTTAACTTAAAGTTTAAGCTGACAACTCATGAGGAAAGAAAGTCATTTCTGTCTCAGAAACTTGAAATTCGACATTGAAAGTTTAGGAATGTCTCTGCAAGGACTAAATAGACAACAGCTGCTGGATGGACATGTTCTGCCATATAGACCACCAACATTTCAACTGTTGAGAGACCTACAAGTTTTCAAAAAGCGAGAGCCAGGTTCCACATACAAAGACATGACCTGTTGGTGGCTTCAACTGACTGGTATGAGATCACAGATAAAAATCTGATAAAAACTTGATAAATTGCAAAAGAAAGTGACCAAACTCCAACCAAATCGCTACCCATAATCCAAAAATAGGACAGGGGTTGCAGGATTTTCTTGCAATCTCTATGCATTTTCACCAAATACAGAAGCTGCTGGTCCTGCCACTTCAGCCAGCACATTAGATAGTGATCACACTCAAGAGTACCAAACAAACATCATCATCTGACTCCATCACCATCTTCATTTCTATGTGATTTCTAATGATGTGAATTAAGACCTTGATCATTTAATTTATGTTCCTAGCAATGTTAAAAGAAATAACCCTTTTTTTGGTTTTGTTTATTAGTATATATTACACATTTTTATCAGTTGTGCCTGCACATAGTTAAAGTAACTTCAGTGCGTAAAACTGTGAGTGTATTTGTTCGCACTCGTGTCCACTATAATTTTAAAATCCAATACCTGAAATTTGAACAAACTGACATAAAGAAAACTTAACTATTAACATCATGGTAATATGTATGGCATATGTTTGAAGAACAACGTATTCCCTACAATGTCCCCAAATTTCAAATAGATATATCTCTTTTCCTTCAAAAGTTATGGGAATTTATGTGCTACATTAGCACAAGTATGTCTGTCACTGTACATTTTGCATATTTTGCCCAATCTGAACCCTTCCCAGAGATAGAGGAATCAATCCAGCCTTCTGAAAAAAATTGGGCTTTATCTATATATGTACAGTGTGACTAATATATACAGTATTGAAGGTACATGTATCTTATTTCTAAGAACTATATATCCTCAAACATGCTACATAATGCAAATTTGTACTTATGCAAATTGTGCCATTTGGCATTTTTGGCATGTAAATTGTAATATCTCTAAACAAGTGTTTGCTGTTGGTCTATGATTTGTTCTGTTGTGACTTTGCATTATTGAGAGCAGATACAAAAAACATTAGATGAATCCGTAAGGAAATCTGCATGACAAGGCACAACAAAGTACGCCTATCAAACCAAAATAGCAACCTCGGAATTACGGTGTAAACTTTAAACAAATAAAGACAGAGCAATCATTTTTGTTTTGTTTTGCTAGTTTCAAAGAGTTGTGTGTGGCAATGATAGTTTTAACTAAGTGTATCTGAACAACAACAACAAAAAATGGCTGCCACTACCTAATTTAAGTTTTAAAACAGATGGTTGAAACATAGATTATAACAAATGGGTGAATCTACTCTGTAAGTTGATAAATTCAAAACTGGTTTAGGAAAAGAAAAAAGACAACGGCACACATACATGCGGTCCTCCCCTTGGGGAATGGCCTGAGTACAGAGATGCTGACTGGACTTGGCAAGGTAGGCACATCTTCTGAAAGGAGCTGTGGGGTCCTCCAGGATGTGTCGTACACAGAATCCATATCCATTGAGACGACGTTGGTTGCACCGCTTCTGACTGAAGGAGCAAAGAGGTTTGTTGTCCACCAGGGAATAGTGAATATTCTTTCCTTCGTACATTTCACAACTGAACTAAAGTCAGCACGCTGGCCTTTACGTTGACTTGTGAAGAAATCAAAACAGTCGCTGTTAAACTCAAGATCATTTCCCACCTGCAAAAATGGGAAAGTAAGAAAACTGACCATCAAAATGTAAACATATATTTTTCTTTCATTACCATTTTCAATACGGTTTGTTCTCAAATGACAAATATTACAAGAGAAAAATAAATACATAAAATAATACAAAGTAATCTTTTCTACCAATATTACATAGCAAAGAACAGCTGTGCGTTACAATTTCCATGCAGTTGGCAATGCCAATATTGTATTCATATCTTCAGGCCATTTTATGAGGAAAGGGGAATTAGAGCACCTGGTCTCAACAGGAAAGCTGGAGGGAAAGAGAACACCAGGTAGACCCAGAGAGAAAATATTGGACGGACTTGCAGGATGGCTGAGGACAGAGAGGGTGGAAGATGTACTTGCACTTTGCAGCGACAAGGGATAGATGCATATGGAGGGCCATGATCACCAACACCATGAGGCAGGGCACATGATGATGATGATCTTCAGCAAGTGACTCGGGCTTTATGTGACGATAAGTCACTTGGGTGTCATGACTCCAACATTTGCTGCTCAATCTCTCTAGAAATCATATGCTGCTCATTCTCTCTAGAAATTCACCACTCAACTGTATATGCCCCACCTTACCACTCATTCAGCAATTCACTGGTCTATGCCTTTGTCCTATCAAAATATGTCAACTGCAATTTTGTCCTTTCTGATTGCTCACAGTACATTCTCTCCAAACTACAGATGATTCAAAATTCTCCTTCGATCAACAAATTTTGAAGGCACGCAAATGTGAACATATTCAGCCCGTTCTTTACAAACTTCACTGGCTCCCAATCTTTAAGCCAAGGCAGACTTTCAGTTCTCATTGATGTTTTACAATTTATAACCTTTTCCCTGGAACCACCTCTGCCTGTGTTTCTTATCTCCTCACCATTTATATTCCTCTGACTCGTCTGAGACAGCTCTATTCATCATCAAACACATTACTGCAGTCTTCATGAAAAGACTGGCTTCTGGCCAATGTCCATTCTCCTTACTGTCCACAACTGAGGAATACACTTCCCTCATAGTTTTTATTTGCAAATTTTGATCTCTTTTATAAGAGTGCTCTACAAACTACTCTTCAAACAATATTATCTCAAATCCTGTAGTCCATACTATGTTCGTATAGTCGTTATGCAAGATGACACTATTAAGCCTGCATCAGTAGGTGCTTTCTCCAGCACCGGTCCCTATGCAAGCTGAATATTTATGGTGTGCATTTAAAGTCTTTGTGTATATCCATCTAGTGTTCGTACGTGTCTACTTGAAGTCTTGGTGTAAACGTGCGCGCTCATGAATCCAACACAGAGGATATAGTTTGCTTCTTTTCTAAAACTTTCTAAATGCTATTATTAACTATTTACTGCTGACTTAATCTTCAACCATACATTTTCTTACATCTTAGGCATATTTTCTGTACAATGCAAAGCGCTTTGGGGCCTGCTTTCCAGGATGCTGCCCCATGCAAATCTTTCATGATTATGATTATTACAATTGAACCAAAACCTGAGAGTACTTACTCTCAGGTTTTCAAGAAGCTTTCTATTAACTGTACCTCATGTTCTCAAATTCCTAAAGGGGAAAAAATCCTCTGGTTTGCCATAACATTAAGGAAACCCAACACCACCCCCAAAATGTCTTGAGACGAAGCAGTTGTCTGCTTAACATTAAAAAAAAAAAAAAATATTATTAAGAAATATCTATAAACATTGCACAGACTAATGCTTGCAGCTTTTCTATATCCAGTCGTATTGCAACTCTTGTGTGTGTGTGTGTGTGTGTGTGTGTGTGTGTGTGTGTGTGTGTGTGTGTGTGTGTGTGTGTGTGTGTGTGTGTGGCGAGTGTGTGTATGAGTGTGTGCAAGTGTGTGTGAGCGAGTAGATGTATGCACATACATGTGTGTGTGCTTTCAAATGTGTGTAATAACATAAGACTGGTATTACATGACACTTTCTACTATTGATAGTTTTAACTATTACTGTCACTGTCAGTGCTACCAATTATGTTATTTACGCCCAACTATGTTTATGCTGTATTAACTGATACGGTAACTCCTCCCCACCCCTAATTTTGATGCTGTTTTTACTGCTGTTATTCAATGCTATGTAAATTATGTAATGAGCATGCAAGAAGTGTTTTGAAAGATACAAATGGAATTAAATCATTTATCACATCCAAATGTTTGGCATGAGACAGTGCAGTACAAGAAGGTGCTCAAGACTGGCTGAGCATTCTCAAGGACACATCATAATCTAGTAATAAGCCTGTACTGTGATAGCACATGATAATGTACAAACACAACATGAGACCAAACATAATAAACAAATACACAAACAAAAAGGAATTCCAAAACAACACAGCAGACTGTTTATACTGAAATCTACAGATCACATTTCTCATGTCCAGGCCCTTCCCTTACATGCCCACACTCTGAACTAGAGGGAAAAAAGTAACGCTGCAAATTTCCCCCACACTGTGAACTATAAAGCAACACCACAAATCTAAATTCAACATTCATAATCCACTTCACTTCTCTGGAAATTAGAAAGACTGGCCCAAGTAATTTCATCGTTTTTAACCCTAAAATCAAAAAGTGACAAACAATTTAACTTACACAAGACCTAAGAACAATTCTTCTTTACGTAATCATGCACACCAAACCCGTAAAACGAAAAACAAAATGATATCCATTCAATATTTTCGTTGAAATACATGAAAATCTGTAGTGTCACTCGACAAAAATGGCGGAAGTTTGTTTGTTTTGGTACGAATTTACGATTTACCGTGGTAGTTTCCATAAAGCAAAGATTTAAACCATGTAATTGAAGTACAAAAGCTTACCTCTAGTCAACTCTCTGCTTAATTTATCTAAAAAAATACGTAAACATCATAACATTTGAATAAAAACTAGCGATATGGGAACAGGTGCTCTCGTTTACCACGGTTTAGTATTTTACTTACTTTAAATTCATTTCAAGACAAAAAGCAATATCAATTCCTACAAACATGCAGCCTTTTTATTCGTACGTAAATAATCCACCACATGGATCTGATTCAATGTAAAACTAGTATCGAGAAAAGAAGAATTTAGTAAATAAAATCCATGAATTTCTGAGAGTTCTTTCGCGGAAAAGCCGAAATTCACAGGAACGATAACCCCAATTTTTACAGCGATTCAGATCCCCTAAATCAAATTAATAAGTAATTACCGAACCTTCGAATAAACAGCAATCACACCCAATATACTATCGGCAAAAATCTGAAAATACTTACTCCAATAATTGCTTCTAAATAATGTTTTTCATTGCAAATGGCTGCCACCAATATGGCGGCTAGAAGTGCGTGTACAGTATGCAGATTATTTATTCTGTGTGTGACAACAAAGCGAGGAAGAGGGAGGTGTGCGGTTTTGGGGTTTGGGTGGGCATGGCTGTTGAAGCCATCTGCACTTACACAGGCTTGGAACTTGTTCTAAAAGGCACTTTGGGGCAACAAAACGGAAAGAAATAAACAAATGTAATCTAAATGACATTTTATTTCAAGAAATAACAATTAAAACACACGGCGGACTTATACGCAACATTCCTCCGCTATGAAAATGAATTTCTCACTTTCGATGCAAATGTCGCCATCTCCGCAAGTCATCCTAACAAACGACAACGTCAGATTTTATAACTGATAACCACATTGACATTCCATGTGGAAATGTGAAAGCATGTTGAGAATTTTGCACTACGCGTTACACGCTCGCTGCAAGTAGTGCCCGAGTCAAGCCTTCCCCGGCTCTTGTCAGAAACATGCGGTCCCACAGAACACCACCTTTTGATCGAAGCTAAATTTAGTAACACGCGCTGTGCTGAAGGTGGGTCTCGAGAGAGCAATTTTTCAAAGCCAAAAAGACTGAAAAGGCCCGTAAAACAATCGAAACATGACAGTTTATCGATTGTTGTTATGCACTCGATAGGTTTGCGTCACGAAAACCGATTTTTACTTTTATAAAATGTCGACAGAAACTGAAGCAAATTAGGACACCTAAGTGCCATACAGCCAACGAAGCACATCGTCCCGATCTGATCTGTGATTGGCCGAACACGCATTCTGGCCCGACAGGGAGACCTACGATTGGCTGATTACGACACATGGCCCCGAGTACCAGTCCTTCAGGACAGCTGTCGGTGATTTACATTCAACTCTTGTCGATGAAAAATAACAATTCTGACTTTCTGTGCATTACAATGCTCTCTACAGACAACACATTTCTATGAGCCGATAAACAAAATCACATCACTCACATCCATATCTCCGCCCCAAAGCCTGAAAAACACCGATGTCTTAGAACAGCACAGAGGCCTTGTCTCGATCAAGTGGCACATGTTTCTCGTCTGCTCGCTACCTTCTTCGACTTGTCCGCTTTGCGGGCACGGAGGTGTTGCCTTTTCGACTAGCGATTATGAAGTCAGCGCGGTAAAATAACACTCCGTTTTCGGTACAGTCAGGTCTGCTGTGACGAGTCAAACAAGATGAATTGAACCAAACTGATCACTTGAAGCTGTAGCAGATTTATTGGATGAAAACTGACGAACATGAAGCGTCCTATTTGCCGGAGCGGCGCTCTGCCTTCCTACACAATGTATACAAACATGCGGCCTCACAGAGGGCTCCACTTTTCAGCTGGGATGATGTCACAAGAGGGATTCCCCTGCATCTTGTCGTGACGACCCGTGGCCTGTGCCTGCTTCTAGTCGTCAAGACGTTAAAAAAAAGGTCGATGTAATTATGACACTATATATTTTTTTTTTTTTTTAATGTAGATTCCTTTGTACATTATTCAAAAATACTTTAAATAGCGGAAACTATCTCTTCTCAGGCTTGAAACACATGCAAAAAGAATCACGGGATAGATCTATTTTCACCTGATTCAACGATCGACTTGATCTACACTCCAAGTTACTGCACTTCACCAACTTTCATGCGTCGAAAGCGCATCTCGTCAGACTTTTCCACAAGACATGCCTACGTTTTTTTTTTTTGTTTGTTTGTTTTTGTTTTGTTTTTTGTTTGTTTGTTTTTGTTTGTTTGCTTGCTTTTAAAATAACACCAACATTGGGCATTCTTACTCAGAGAATCTGAGTAGATTTTATTGATCATAGTTATTGATCAATCTTGTCAGCAAACCACTGTAGCACACACAACTGGGTGCTGGCTGACGGTGCTTTTCCATTCTAGGGGCCCTGTAACCTCGACCACATCAGCTGTCAAGGGAGGACTAAATTACGGGAAAGACTTGGACTGGCCGCCGCCGATCACATTGCTCGTTTTCCACCTGCATGGGGACAGATTGGTGCGGGGGGGGGGGGGGTAAAAGGTTATCCCCACAAGGAAAATGTGCGTGTAGAGAATGTTCTGTTCAGTTTCATTTTCTCAAGGTAGCGACCTCGCGCTAGAAATGTGTGAGTGTATGTGTATGAAAAACAGAACTCAGAGCACTTTTATATGATGTAAGAACCCAAGCTCTCTCTCTCTCTCTCTCTCTCTCTCTCTCTCTGCCAGATCTAGTGACAGCTGGAATTATTTTATCATAGGAAACAGAACCCATCAGTTATAGGTAAAACCTGATAATCCTGTCAGCACATAGCTTGTGACTGTATCTTCCAAGGAAAGGGGTGTATGGGAGCACATTGAAGCTGTGTGTGTGAAAAATACGACTGTCGCTTTCGCGAGACAAACCAGACACGGACCTAGAAGACAGACAACAGCATGGACTGAAATTGCTTCTGTTTTAATAGTGTTTAGATCAGTAACAGTGGACAGACAGACGTTACTATTTTAAGTAGTATTTACATCTTGATCAGACAGACGTGCCATTCTGACACATCGACATCATGGACAATCTGTAGTGTCCGTAACGTGTATACCTACATGTAAGCAGTGTGTGTGTGTGTTTCGAGTGATTATCATTTGGGGTGTCTGTGTACTTGATATAGCGTGTGTGCTGAGTCTGTATAGCGGTGGTATGGAGAGTCCATATACTTGTAATGTTTGCGGCATAGAGAGACCGGGGGGGGGGGGGGGCAGGGGGGAGGATGAAAATTGTCTGATATGGAGTACAGGCTACTGGATGTGTTAAGGTCTGTGTTCAGGGTGAAGCTTGGGTTTGTGTCAGTGTGTGCGTACGTGTGTGTGTGTGTGAACTATAATGTGGTGTGAAATGTGAGGACGAGGAAAGAGCGCTCCCGGGTCAACATAGCTCTGTGTGTGTGTGTGCTTGTTGTGATGAATGTCAGTCACACTCAATGCACACGTAGGCCAAAGAGAAAGATTTTTTAAGTTGGCGTTGTGGGAAAAGGATATTGAGAGTTTATTATGATACGCCCAAGCGCATTATTGCGATAATACGGACATGTCAATGTTGAAATCTGCGCTCTGATAAAGACAGTGCTGTTGTCCGTTAGCTTCAGTGACGTGCAGGCTGATTGAGGGAGAGAAAGGCACGCAGCAGGCGAGGCTGCAGGCTTCGCGCCAGCTTACAGACTAGCAGACGGTGACCTTACAACAAACAATACTGCAACATCGGCAGCGGCGGGCGGATAACGGAGAGGAAATGCCGGTCGGTCGACCTCACTCGCACCACGCGGATAAATTGGTCTGCCCGCCTGCACAGCCATACACAGGCTGGCTAACACTCCCGACAAGTTACAAGGCTATACAGATCGGTCGTCTGCTCTGCTCTTTGGATCAGTGAGAAGACGACACATCAACAGCCATTTGTCGGGCAAGTTAGACAGCCAGCTGTCTACAACACGCCAACATCTCTTGTAATCTTAGTCTGGAGGTGCTGTCGTCATATCAGATTGATTTGCACGTCTGCTGTCTCCTCTCTAGGTCACTTTGGGTCATGATTCCGTGGCTCGAGTGACCTCCCTTGACCCTCCTTCTTGATCACGCCTGCATACCTCTTCACAAGTAATACACACACTCCCTTTCATAAACTTTTCTGTTCAGTTATAAGCATGAGCTGTATGAACCGTCAAATGTTCGACGTTCGCCATCCTTGGGGGTTTACCGACTGTTAATGTGTGTACGTAGACTAGGCTATAGGCTATGGGTCAGAAAGGGTTGTTTAGGTCATCGAGTGAGCATGGAATGTCAGGTTTGTTCAGTGTTGATCTGAGGTTGACAAAAAACGCAGAGCACAGCAGTGGCTATACTAACACGCACACAACTGGTGTGTCGCCGTACACTTATTTTTAGAGATTACGGACTAAGTAGTGGCTGTGTATCAGGAAAGCTCGGGCCAGCACAGGCAGAAAGGGTGACGGTGGGCACACGTAGCTAAGGTTTTCGGTCACTTCGCTGACACGAGCAGCTAGCCATGTTATTCATCTTAATTTAATGATTAGCCTAATTATGAGGGCTGGTTGGTTCTTTGATAGAGCCGGCCGTGATGTCTCGAGTTCAGTCCCAGCCCGCAACATGAAAACAGCCTGTTTGCTGCCCATGTTACTGTTTCCATCATTCTGGTGGCATCAGCTTAGGGCCTACTGTTTCAGAGATCCGGCCCTCCTCCTTTTATCAGACCTTGCCAAGGCATAGGTTTTTGTGCAGGCTCAAGGAGACTGCCAGATAAACTACTGGCAGATTTGAGTGGAGCATATATGGCACTGCCCAAGTGCGTCAAATCCCCTTTGAACTCCAAACACCAAACTGCACTGTTTAACTCTTTGACTCCCGCACCCCATCACCGCTTGCAGAAACTTAACCCTTTGATTCCTTCACCCCATCCACCGCTTGCAGAAACTTAACCCTTTGATTCCTTCACCCCATTCACCAGCTTCCTGCAGGAGGGTTAAATTTTTGCTTTGGAGCATGGTTTGACCTTCAGGCAGAATAAAGAGTCTTCACCATTTTAATTTACTAGCTCAGGCTGTTCCTATCAATATAACGAGATACTCTGCGGAAAGTTGGCTGCTTTCACCAAACCTGGTGGTGTTGTTAGACATGGCAAAGTCGAATCGATGGCTTGTACGTATTTTTAGTTTGACAGTCAAGACGCTCAATCACTCACTCTCTCTCTCTCTCTTTCTCTCTCTCTCTCTCTCTCTCTGCATTACATACACACACACACACACACACACACACACACACACACACCACACACACACACACAAACTCTCTCTCTCTCTCTCACACACATACACTCACACACATACACTCACACACATACATACATACAAACTCCTTTCTCTCTGTCTGTCTCTCAGTCTCTGTCTCTGTCTGTCTGTCTGTCTGTCTCTCTCACACACACACACACACACACACACACACACACACACACACACACACACACACACACACACACACACACACACACACACCACACACACCACATACACAGAAAGCAGACAAGGAGTGGCCAGCTGGATAACGCGTGCAGCCTGTGTGTATGTGTGACGGTGTTGCGTACGGGTGTCACGGTGGCCTGGCGACACTGGCAGCATGTTCTACACACACTCCATTGTCCGCCTCATGGCTCTTTTGGTATGGAGATACAGAACACTTCCCTACCCTGTCTCACTCCACCTTCCACCTTCTTCTTCTGTCTGGCCAATTTGTGTGTGTGTGTGTGTGTGTGTGTGTGTGTGTGTGTGTGTGTGTGTGTGTGTGTGTGTGTGTGTGTGTGTGTGTGTGTGTGTGTTTTGTGTGTGTTGTGGTGGTGTGTGTGTGTGTGTGTGTGGAGAGAAGAGAGAGAGAGAGAGAGAGTTGGTTGTTTCTTGTCATTAAAATTCTCTCTCTCTCAGTGTGTGTGTTTGTTGGTTATTTCTTGTCATTAAAATTCTCTCTCTCTCTTCTCTCTCTCTCTCTCTCACACACACACACACACACACACACACACACACACACACACACACACACACACACACACACACAGTGACCACACAGAAGCAGAAGGTGTAAGTAGACAGGGAAGGGAAGTGTCTGCATCTGTGTTTTGTTTTGTTATGGCCCTTGAGCTCGGTTGTTAGAGAGCCATGGTTACAACGCAGAGGTTTGAGGTTCAATCCTTCAGCAGCCGGCCATGTTTTTTTGTTTTTGTTGTTTTTTGTTTTGTTTTGTTTTGTTTTTTCATGTCGGCTGCTTGTTTGCTTTTTGCATTTTGATAACGCCGTGGACTCAAAATTTGATACCTCGAGTTCAATCCCAGCCTGTAACAGTAAAAAGTGGACTGTTTGCTGCCCATCTAAATGTTTCCATCATTCTGGCCACGTCAGTTTAGGGTTTCATAGGTCCCTCCCCCTCCACACCTCCCACCTGCATTTTAAGATCTTCAGTGCTAGTGCGTAGGCTTGTGCGTAGGCTTGTGCGTAGGCTTGTGCGTAGGCTCAGGAAGTCTACCAGATAATTGCTGGCAGATTAGGGCTGAGTGCATATGGAATTGTCTGAGCGCGATGAATCCTTCTTCAACAAACTCCAAACTCTCATCATGTCACTATGGATCATTCTATATAGTGCTGTTATTCAAATTCATCATGTCACTATGGATCATTCTATATAGTGCTGTTATTTAAATTCATTATGTCACTATGGATCATTCTATATAGTGCTGTTATTTAAATTCATTATGTCACTATGGATCATTCTATATAGTGCTGTTATTCAAACTCATTATGTCACTATGGATCATTCTATATAGTGCTGTTATTCAAATTCATTACGTCACTATGGATCATTCTAATATAGTGCTGTTATTCAAATTCATTATGTCACTATGGATCATTCTATATAGTGCTGTTATTCAAACTCATTATGTCACTATGGATCATTCTATATAGTGCTGTTATTCAAATTCATTACGTCACTATGGATCATTCTATATAGTGCTGTTATTCAAATTCATCATGTCACTATGGATCATTCTATATAGTGCTGTTATTCAAATTCATCATGTCACTATGGATCATTCTATATAGTGCTGTTATTTAAATTCATTATGTCACTATGGATCATTCTATATAGTGCTGTTATTCAAATTCATCATGTCACTATGGATCATTCTATATAGTGCTGTTATTCAAACTCATTATGTCACTATGGATCATTCTATATAGTGCTGTTATTCAAATTCATTACGTCACTATGGATCATTCTATATAGTGCTGTTATTCAAATTCATTATGTCACTATGGATCATTCTATATAGTGCTGTTATTCAAATTCATTACGTCACTATGGATCATTCTATATAGTGCTGTTATTCAAATTCATCATGTCACTATGGATCATTCTATATAGTGCTGTTATTTAAATTCATTACGTCACTATGGATCATTCTATATAGTGCTGTTATTCAAATTCATTACGTCACTATGGATCATTCTATATAGTGCTGTTATTCAAATTCATCATGTCACTATGGATCATTCTATATAGTGCTGTTTTTAAATTCATTACGTCACTATGGATCATTCTATATAGTGCTGTTATTCAAATTCATTACGTCACTATGGATCATTCTATATAGTGCTGTTATTTAAATTCATTACGTCACTATGGATCATTCTATATAGTGCTGATATTTAAATTCATTACGTCACTATGGATCATTCTATATAGTGCTGTTATTTAAATTCATTACGTCACTATGGATCATTCTATATAGTGCTGTTATTCAAACTCATTATGTCACTATGGATCATTCTATATAGTGCTGTTATTCAAATTCATTACGTCACTATGGATCATTCTATATAGTGCTGTTATTCAAATTCATTACGTCACTATGGATCATTCTATATAGTGCTGTTATTCAAACTCATTATGTCACTATGGATCATTCTATATAGTGCTGTTATTCAAACTCATTATGTCACTATGGATCATTCTATATAGTGCTGTTATTTAAATTCATCATGTCACTATGGATCATTCTATATAGTGCTGTTATTTAAATTCATTACGTCACTATGGATCATTCTATATAGTGCTGTTATTCAAACTCATCATGTCACTATGGATCATTCTATATAGTGCTGTTATTCAAACTCATTATGTCACTATGGATCATTCTATATAGTGCTGTTATTCAAACTCATTATGTCACTATGGATCATTCTATATAGTGCTGTTATTCAAACTCATTACGTCACTATGGATCATTCTATATAGTGCTGTTATTTAAATTCATTATGTCACTATGGATCATTCTATATAGTGCTGTTATTTAAATTCATTACGTCACTATGGATCATTCTATATAGTGCTGTTATTTAAATTCATTATGTCACTATGGATCATTCTATATAGTGCTGTTATTCAAATTCATTACGTCACTATGGATCATTCTATATAGTGCTGTTATTCAATTCATCATGTCACTATGGATCATTCTATATAGTGCTGTTATTCAAATTCATTATGTCACTATGGATCATTCTATATAGTGCTGTTATTCAAATTCATTATGTCACTATGGATCATTCTATATAGTGCTGTTATTTAAATTCATTATGTCACTATGGATCATTCTATATAGTGCTGTTATTTAAATTCATCATGTCACTATGGATCATTCTATATAGTGCTGTTATTCAATTCATCATGTCACTATGGATCATTCTATATAGTGCTGTTATTCAAACTCATTATGTCACTATGGATCATTCTATATAGTGTTGTTATTCAAATTCATTATGTCACTATGGATCATTCTATATAGTGCTGTTATTCAAATTCATTATGTCACTATGGATCATTCTATATAGTGCTGTTATTCAAACTCATTACGTCACTATGGATAATTCTATATAGTGCTGTTATTCAAACTCATTATGTCACTATGGATCATTCTATATAGTGCTGTTATTCAAATTCATTACGTCACTATGGATCATTCTATATAGTGCTGTTATTCAAATTCATCATGTCACTATGGATCGTTCTATATAGTGCTGTTATTCAAATTCATCATATCACTATGGATCATTCTATATAGTGCTGTTATTTAAATTCATCATGTCACTATGGATCATTCTATATAGTGCTGTTATTCAAACTCATTACGTCACTATGGATCATTCTAATGTATTGCTGCTCTCCAAACTCATTATCAGATAAAATCTCCCTGAAGCACCTTTACCCACTTTATCCATTGTAACATATGCGCGCGGGCGTCGCGGGGAGATACAGTCGTCTGTCAGCAGCAAGGCGGGTGGCCTGGAGAAGGGACATCTCGTGAGCTCTGAGGGTGTCTGCCACGGAGTCGCTCCATCGTCGTCTTGGTCTTCCTCTGGCTCTCCAGCCAGAGTATCTGGTGTTGTATGCCCGAAGAGCTGGATGGTTTAGGGGCATACGTGTGAGGTGTCCGAACCATTTGATCCTCATATGTTCGATGTGTTGTAGGATTGGTGTTGCTCCTACCATGTCTCGTATCACCTCATTTCTGATCTTGTCCCGCCTTGTCTTGTTTACTGCTTTCCTCAGGCATTTCATTTCACAGGTGACCAGTTTTCTCTCGAGGACTTTAGTTAGGGACCATGTCTGGCACTGGTATGTCAGCGTTGGTAAAAAAATGGCGTTGATGAGTTTCGCCTTAGTGCTGGTGGGAATGCTGGGGTGTTTCAGGAGAGGGGCAAGTTGGTAGCTGACTGCGTTGGTTTTCTGGCATCTGGTCTCGATTTCTCTGTCTAGTTTGCCATTTTCAGTGAAGATGCTGCCCAGGTATCTAAATTCACTGGCTTGCTTCAACTGGGTTCCGTTGATGTTGATGTCCAGTTTGTTTGGTCTCTTACTGACAGTCATGACCTCGGTCTTGCTGACGCTGATCTTCATGCCGTATGTCTCGCAGCTTTCATTGAGCTGGTCTGTGTGCTCCTGTAGCTGTATCTTGTCATTGTTCACCATTGCCTGGTCGTCCGCAAACATGAGTTCATTGAGTGCCTCAGGGTCTGGGTTTGCCTCCTGCGTAATCTGATCCATATAGATCACGAAGAGAAGAGGGGAGAGATTACAGCCCTGCCTTACTCCCGATGTCACTGGGAACCAGTCAGATGTTCCACTGGCGGTGCGGACTGCACTCCTGCTGTTGGCGCAGATGGCCCGAATGTTGTCTAGCAGCTGGCCCTTGATGTCGTACTGCTCGAGGACCTTCCATAGCTTGTCTCTGTTGACTCGATCAAAGGCCTTTTCTTGATCAACGAATACAAGATGGAGATCTCGGTCATATTCGATCGCCCTCTCGCACAGTTGTCGGAGTGCGAAGATTGCATCGGTGCACCCTCTTCCTTTTCTGAAGCCAAATTGGGCGTCACTGAGGAGATGTTCTGTTTTCGCTCGAGTGCGCTGCTCCAGGATCTTTGCGTACATTTTCTCTACATGGCTGAGTAGTGATATGCCTCTGTAGGTACTGCAGTCTTTCTTGCTGCCCTTCTTCTTCCATATTGGCACCACTATTGCATTTTGCCAGTCTTCTGGTACTTTTCTCTCCTCCCAAGCTTTCTGAAAGATGGTGGTGAGCCACTGAATTCCGGTTTCACCGCACACATGGATGGCTTCAGTTGTTATGCCGTCGACTCCAGCTGCCTTGCCTTTAGGACTGGTCTTCACTGCTTTTTTTACTTCACTCTCTAGGATGGTAGGTTCTGAGTGGTCTGGGTGGCTGGGGGTGAACCGGGACTGTGTGTCTTGTGCCTGTACTCCTGATGGGTTGAGTAGGTCTTTGAAATAGTTTTCCCATCTCTTCACTATTTTCTCCTCTTCATGCAATGCTTCTCCTTTTGCATCGTTGATGATAGTGGTCGGATCGAAAGGTTCATCTCGCACTCTCATCGCTTTCACACTCTTGTAAAACTCTCTTGGGGAAGCTTTGCATGTTTCACAGAGTTTTTCACCATACTGGGTCCATGACTTTTCCTTTGCTGTTCTCACAACTTTCTTGCTGTGTCTTCTTGCAAGTCTGTACTTGATGTAGTCCTCTTCATCCTTTGACTTGACCCAGATCTTGTATAGTTTCTTCTTTTCCTTGATAGCATCCTTCACTTCTTTGTTCCACCAAGCTGTTGCCTTTCTGTTTCTTCCTCCTGTCTTCTTGGTGCCACAGGCTTCTTTTATAGTGTCCAGGAGGACTGTCTTGAAGGTGTCCCAAGCTTCCTTTACGTTTAATAATAAAGGGTCACTACAGTCCAATTTTTCACTGACGGTGCACCTGATCTGAGTCTGCACCCTCGATATGGGGTTAGCTGTTAATATCCAGTAAGCAGTCGCACACCAAATAAAATGGCGACAGTATTCTAGAGGAGGCTGGGGATAGGGTGGTACCTACACTTCTGTAAAGTGGTCTCACATAAAATGAATATTGCGTCCCTAATCGTTATCACGCAGGGACATTAAACGAAGAAGAAGATGAATATTGTCAGGCGAGTAGGGGCGCCATAACTCCAACTACTGAAGTCCTGGAAGCAGGGAATGGATGAATTAGGAGGCGAAGGCAGAGTACTGTCATGGGCAGAGGACTTCCAAGGAGACATCTGCACAGTATGCGCACTGCTCTTCAGAAAGCAATGGCAAACTACCTGACTATTTTTGTGTGTGCCAAAAACTTCATAAAATGACACAGCAGAAGGAAAACAACATAATTCTATGTCTTCTGAGACCCCCAGGGAAAAACAGAACTCATTGTCCACTGGGGAGAGAGGATCCAATGGTGTGAGAGGCAGCCATGATAATGATACGTATCTCAAGGCAACTGTCGGAAGCAAACTTGGAGAGACTCTTCATTTTAAAAAAAAAAGTAACAAACAGAAGAAGAAAGGGCTCATCAACATTGGCACACAGTGTTCAAACTGCGCTAGAACTGGGAAAGCTTCATCTCCTCTTACCAGATCTTGAAAAAATAGGTAAGAACATCACAGGATTGTGCGAGACCAGGTGTGGTGGTGAGGGAAAGTTTACCATTGGGGAACACACAAACATTTACTGTGGAAAAAAAAGGCCTGTGTGGGGTTGCCATCATATTGGACAAACAGCATGCTGCAGCACTGAAAAACTGCAACACAATTGATGACCGACTGATAACTGTTAATCATCATCAATTATCAAGTACCCTGCCAAATGGCGTTGATGATCATGGCCCTCCATATGCATCTATCCCTCGTTGCTGCAAGCACATCTTCCACCCTCTCTGTTCTCAGCCACTCTGTAAGTCCGTCCAATATTTTCTCCCTGGGTCTACCTGGTGCTCTCTTTCCCTCCAGCTTTCCTGTTTTGACCAGATACTCCATTTTCCCTTTCCTCATAAAATGGCCTGTAAATGTTGCCTGTCTTTTCCTACTCTTCCTTATCAATGATCTTTTTGTGTCTGCCTCCATCAAGATTGTCTCGTCTGTTTTCTTTGCTGTTCATGGAACTCTCAACAGTCTTCTTAAAAACCACATCTCGGCTGCCTCAGTCTTGTTCTGGCTTTGCTTGTCGACGGTCCATGCCTCACAACCGTATAACAGTACCGGTTCAATATAACATTCAGGTACTCTCTTCCTGATGTTAATTGATAGGCATTTGTTGGTAAAAAATGCTTTTCATCTTATTGAATGCTGTTTTAGCTTGGCCGATTCTGCCGGCTATTTCTGATGTGCATCTGCCGTCTGGTGAGATGATCGTTCCCAGATATTTCAATTTATCAATCTGTGTCAAGGTTGTGCCGTTTGCTGTCATTTTGCCTGAGGGGATTTCATGTTTTTACTGATTACCATGACTTCTTGCTATTTAGCTCCAACCCTTTACTTTTGCTTTCTATTTCTATTATATTCACAAGGTTTTGTAGGTCCCTATCATTTTCTGCAATTAGCACGGTGTCATCTGCGTATCGAATGTTGTTTATCATTTTTCCTCCAACCTTTAATCCAGGGTCTTCTTCGAGGTTCCTCATGAAGTTTTGGCTGTAAAGTGAAAACAGATCTGGTGACAAAACACAGGCTTGCACAATTGCCTGACTCCTTTTTTTGGTATTTTGGAAAGAGCTTATATCGTTTTCTGTTCTCATTGCAGCTGTTTGTTCCCATATATTATATTTCTGTTATTTTCAAAAAGGTCTTTAATGTACTCTCCCCATCTATCTGATATTTTGTCTTTTTAGCTGCCCATCTTAAACCTTTAATACTTCTGGTGGTTCAGAGTTTCATAGGTCCCTTACCCCCTCCATCCCCATTTCAAGCACATAGGGTTTTCAGCAGGCTCAATGATACTACCAAATTGATGGAGCGCATATGGAAGTGTACGAATTCGATGATTCGCTCTTGAACAAACTCAAAACCAGCTCTGCCCTGTCTATGATAGAGAAAAAAATCATTGCTGACCTTTAAAAAAAAAAAAAAAGTAAACATCAAGTGATAACAGAGAGATCTTGTCTGACAAGTTCTGGCCGGTCGATCCATGGCTGAAACACGCCATCTGCCTCACTGGAAGTAGTCCCTCCCCACTCCCCCTCCCCGTCATTCCACTTGGAATGATAAGACTTCAGATGGTCAAACCTTACTGTCAGTCTCCCCTTTTGCGCTGTTTTAAGGTTTCATGTGACATTTGCTCTAAGATGCAAGTAATCTCAATGTACGTACATTTTAAAAATGAAGTTTTAAATAGCATCAACGGGCACAACAGTCAAGAAGCTAAACGTCGGATTTCCAGTCGCAAGGTCCTGAGTTTGATCTAGCCAGACACTTCAATCTGATGGGTTGAGGGAGGTAATCCATGGGTCAGGTATCGAAACTCTCCCGCCTCCCCCCTTGAGATTTTGCAGACCATGTTTTCTAGTTAGCCTGACACATGATTGTGTCACATCTACCTGTTTGCCAGATGAAATCCCCTGGAATAAACAAAACAACACTTTTGAATATGGTGGATGGAGCCACAAGTCGCCAAAGACTGCGCCCACTTTTACCACCCTTGCAACATCCCCTCTACAAGGGTTTTATGGGCATGCATCTCTGTGAAGTCTGACATCTAAGCCACTGACTGCAAGCTGTTTGTCACTGATCTACTGATCTTTCACTGGCTGTGGCAATAGCAGGCCTACATGTTTTCAAAACTCTGAATTGCGGACAAATGATTACAGAGACCAACTGATATCTGTTTATTATTTACTTTTGGAGGACTTGTTACAGTTTGCTATATGTTCTTCATAGACTAGGAACAGAAATAGTCACCATGAATGTAAGATCTCTGTAGACAGAATTATGGGTTGGAGGAAAGGGTGACAGGGGGAATGTCAGCTGAACAAGTTGGCTTGTTCACAAATTTGAAGCCATATTGATTTTAACCAATGACAAAGGTTAACATGCACTTAAAAGTAGGCCTATATTCAGAGGTGATAATTTTCTGTAGGTTTTAGTTTTAGATTCGTTCACTTTTATTCCAGACAAGTTTGGGGTGGATGCTTATAAAGCATTCATCCAGGAACGTCTGACCGACAAATTCATAAGTTTCAGTGCACCATTGAAAAAAAAATCTGATTTATTTTCTGTAGTTCTGTCGAATCACGACAGTGACCAACCAGTCGAAGAAAAAGATCACAGCAGAAAACAATGGTTTTGCTCAGCTTGTTGTTTTGGCAGTCACTCATGAGATCAGAACAGAGAGGCTTTTCAGCTTGTTGTTTTGGCAGTCACTCATGAGATAGAACAGAGAGGCTTTTCAGCTTGTTGTTTTGGCAGTCACTCATGAGATACAACAGAGAGGCTTTTCAGCTTGTTGTTTTGGTAGTCACTCATGAGATAGAACAGAGAGGCTTTTCAGCTTGTTGTTTTGGCAGTCACTCATGAGATAGAACAGAGAGGCTTTTCAGCTTGTTGTTTTGGCAGTCACTCATGAGATCACAACAGAGAGGCTTTTCAGCTTGTTGTTTTGGCAGTCACTCATGAGATAGAACAGAGAGGCTTTTCAGCTTGTTGTTTTGGCAGTCACTCATGAGATAGAACAGAGAGGCTTTTCAGCTTGTTGTTTTGGCAGTCACTCATGAGATCAGAACAGAGAGGCTTTTCAGCTTGTTGTTTTGGCAGTCACTCATGAGATAGAACAGAGAGGCTTTTCAGCTTGTTGTTTTGGCAGTCACTCATGAGATCAGAACAGAGAGGCTTTTCAGCTTGTTGTTTTGGCAGTCACTCATGAGATCACAACAGAGAGGCTTTTCAGCTTGTTGTTTTGGCAGTCACTCATGAGATCAGAACAGAGAGGCTTTTCAGCTTGTTGTTTTGGCAGTCACTCATGAGATAGAACAGAGAGGCTTTTCAGCTTGTTGTTTTGGCAGTCACTCATGAGATAGAACAGAGAGGCTTTTCAGCTTGTTGTTTTGGCAGTCACTCATGAGATCACAACAGAAAGGCTTTTCAGCTTGTTGTTTTGGCAGTCACTCATGAGATAGAACAGAGAGGCTTTTCAGCTTGTTGTTTTGGCAGTCACTCATGAGATCAGAACAGAGAGGCTTTTCAGCTTGTTGTTTTGGCAGTCACTCATGAGATCAGAACAGAGAGGCTTTTCAGCTTGTTGTTTTGGCTGTCACTCATGAGATCAGAACAGAGAGGCTTTTCAGCTTTCCTCTGGGCCCAGTTCCTTAGGCACTCTCAACAGCTGATGGAATCCCAGTAAAAAAAATTTCCAGTCGTGTAAAACTGGAAAACCATTTTCGAGTTCAAAAGTAGTAAGAGAACAATTTCAGCGATGACTGCTTGTGATCACCTTAAATGTGAGTCTTGATGGATATAATGTAAAAGAAGAAAAACTTAGCAGAACAATGAACCCAGCTTTCAGTCTTCTTGTCAAAACTACCGCCATCAATCTCAATGCGTCATTGCACAAACACATGCAAACCATAAAAAACAAAAAAATTAATTAACTTGAACAAGACTGACTCTGCGAAACTAGATCTGGTTGCAGATACATCACTGCCTGAAGTTCCAGTCAACGACGTGGCCCTGGTCAACGACACAGGCGCAGTTTCCTCTGCCTTCTTTACATCACCGCCTGAAGTTCCAGTCAATGACGTGGCCCTGGTCAACATTGCAGGCGCTCTTCCCTCCAAATCCTCCGAGCCCACCACTTCCACATCCACTGCACCTACCGCCCTGGCTACGACTCCTTCTTCACCGTTCCTGGCACCTGTCAGCACCCCAGCCCCGGTCAACAACACAGGCGCAGTTCCCTCTGCCTCCTGCACGCCTACCACTTCAACATCCACCACACCTTCTGCTCCACCTGGTCAACCTTCAACTTCTTTTCAGGACAACCTTTCCTGCAGTCCCACACCGGAAAGTACTTCTTCCGCTCCACGTCCCTCTAGCTCCGCACATCACATTCTTGTACAGCGTATTCCACCGGACTTGCCACTCTCTGAAGCGGAAATGTCAGCACTTTCAGAAGGTCTTAAATTTGTCCCTTTAAAACCATCTGCTAGTAAATACCAAACAATGAACAGTTGCCAACGTTTTTTTTTTTTTTTCCAGATCTCTACGTTGGATGGCAGTACTGGGACATCCTCCCAAACAAAAATTGATTCCAGATTCTGACTTGTTTACAAAACTTTTCTATAAGCCTGCTCATCGAGAACCTCCTCGCAACACCTTTCCCGAAGTTGAACATTACATCAACAAAGCCATAAAAAAAATAGGCTGTCTCAATTTGCAACCCAGAAAATATTCCAACATCACCAAAGAAGAAAGTGACACGCTACACTCTCTCAAAAACAGAGACGACATTGTCATCAAACCAACAGACAAACTCCATCATTAACCCTTTTACAAAAACTTGGACAAACTTGCACAGATGACCAACCATGCCAAGATATCTAAACTTATCAACAATCTAATATCCTCCAAGCAGCTGCCTTCCACTGCCAGACTACTCACTAAACAACTTCCAGTCAATCACTTTTCTATTTACTTCCCAAAATACAACAATCCTGGCCGTCCTATAATAATAATAATAATAATAATTACAATATTTATATAGCGCAAAATCTTGATAAAAATCAAATCTAAGCGCTGAACATACACATACGCACGCATGCACACACACACATACACTTGGCTATAAATGGGTAAAAAGAAGAAAAGCAATGGATAATTATATATAGAAAAAATATTATATACAAATATATATTACAATGTGATTCCACACCGAGTGGAGACAGGCTGCAGCGGGGGTTGAGTGAGGTCAGGATTTTATGCAGAGGAGAAAAGGTGAGTTTTTAGAGTGGACTTGAAGGAGACAAAAGTAGGTTGCTGACGGACTGAGAGGAAGTTTGTTCCAGAAGAGTGGACCAGAAACAGAGAAGGCTCGTGGACCAAAGGTATTGAGCTTAGTGCGTGGAAAACAAACAATGAGAGGATCGGAGGCAGAGCGGGTACGTGAGGGAAGATAGATCTCAAGTAGGCTTGACAGGTAATCGGGGCTGCGTTATTGAGGCTTTTGTAGCACATGATGTCTAGTTTGTACTGTATGCGCTTTGATACAGGGAGCCAGTGAAGTTGTGCCAGGAGAGGAGATATGTGGTCAGCTTTTTTCTTTTTGAGTACAAGGCGTGCAGCATTGTTTTGAATGCGCTGTAGGATGTGAATGGTGGAGGCGGAAAGACCAGAAAGGAGTGAATTGCAATAGTCAATGCGAGACATTATGAGGGAGAGAACGAGTTTTGCAGTTGTTTCGACAGAGAGATACTTCCTGAGCAGGCTTATACGATGGAGGTGATAGTAGCAAGATCTGGCAGATTGAGAAACAAAGTTGTTCATGGAGAGGGTAGAGTCAAGGCAGACACCAAGGTTCTTAGCTGAATCAGCAATTGGGACTGATGTGTCACATAACTGGAGAGAAAGAGGAGACAGTTGAGAAAGTTTCTGAGGGTGCCAATGAGGCCAGCTTCTGTCTTGTTGTCGTTGAGCTGAAGTTTATTGTATGTCTTCCAGTTCTTAAAAGTCCGCGTAACAGTCAGTGGTGCGAGTCAACAGGCGCTGTACATTGTCAGGTGAGTCATTGTCTTGAAGTTGGGTGTCATCAGCATAGAAGTAGTGTTTCATAGAGTGGAAGTCGATAATGGTCTAATCTAAGGAGATGCCCCTGGCATTGACCACTCTGTCCAATTTATCGCACAAGGGATTTAAAAAACACACCTGAATAAAAAACTTAAAACAGACTATGGATACCAGAAACATATATAAAACCGGGCTTAAATTGCCTAAAATTGCTTTTGCATACCTCATTTCCCTAGAACCAAAAATGTACTGAATTCATGTACCCAATCATCTATCCTAAGATAAAGTATGCAAGACTTTATCGAACACATACAGGTGAATGGACCAGCAAGACAGAAAATGAGAGGAAGAAATGACAGAAAGCAAAGGAACAAAATAGAAATAAAGAGAGTGACAGAAAAGAGGAAATTTCTAGCACAGAATTTCCAGAAGGCGGGGATATTATTTATACTGAAAGAGCCCCTGGCATCCCCACAGTGGGGGAGTGGGGGTGTCTTACAGCTAATCCTTACTACACAATGCATATAACTATCACAGGGTCCCCCTCAGACCGTATTGTTAGACGGCCCTCAGACCGTATTGTTAGACGGGTAAGTAAGGTTTGCGTAATGATCACGCCATCCATGAATTAATTGGTTACTCGGCGTGTTCCACCGAACAGGATCTAACGCTCACATTGGTCTTATCCAACTATAGAGGGTAGGTTATCTAGTACACAAAAGGTTTCAGCAAATACCAACGTCCAAGCGAAAAATCCAGGGCCGCCAGGTGCCAAAAATTGCTTGGTTATTCAAATTTCGATGTCCAATGAAAGATAGGTTAGTTATTCAAATTTCGATGTCCAATGAAAGACAGATGGGAAGGTTTTGTGACAGAAACAACAGAAACGCACTGTATAAAAGCCAGAAAGTCAATCACTATAAATAGACCCATTCGATTGCCACCCAGGAGAGACCTTCCAACCTATCTTAAAGGTATGTAATCCTGCGTCTCATTTTATACTTTTGTCAGGGTAGGGATAGAAGTAGGTAATATGTTTTATTTTCCATGAAGCAAAGAGAGAGGGAATAGAGTAGGACATAAGAAAGTGTTCAGCATTCTAGTGATATGCAAGTTCTGATGATTCGTAATGCATCTTAGGATTTTAGGAATATAGGACCCAGGACAGTAGGAATGGTGAATCACGTTTATGCTGAAGTTGACTGATTAAATAAATACGTTGTAGTTATTAATTTATGTGTGGACTGCTTATGAGAATCATGTCTAGTGTGGTTAGTGCATTTCTTCTCGTCACTCTCCTTCCCTTGTTGTGTTGTGGCTTCTAAGTAGAGAAACAATTCTTCATATACATCCCCAATTCACCTTCCTGTTATAGATGACAACACACAAACCCCTTCTTGCCATAGATGGTGGAGATACACAAACAACCTTCCTGTTATACATGGTGGAGATTGCGATCGATTCCCCTCACCTACTCGTTGTAAAGTGTAAGGCATTCAAAGTCAACTCCAAAGTATTGATAGAGCTACATATGACCTACTGACACAGTTAAGGATCTAAGCTGAGCGGTGTGCGGTCAGGTAAATGTTTAATTTCTTCGCGCTTCGCTGAAGCGTTGTCTACGGGCTGATGACATAAGACACAGATGTGGTGTAGGCCTAACATAGATAGGGTTTCATGTATTGCGCAGAACCCTCCCCACAATACGTGTCCACAAAGAGCCACTGACCACTGACCCACTCCACCACTATTGTCGTGTGTACAGTCTTAGTTGTGGATAACAGGAACTGTTGCCAAACACTTCCGCGGGTTAGTAATAGCCCTACTTCATATCCTTCTGTAATTGTCGTTGTTTTTAGTGGTTTGGGGTTTGTTTTAACCTTTCATTCAGTCACAAGGGTTCAGTAATGGATACAGACAACAATTTTGTCACTAGGTCACCTATGTTTAAGGCCACAACCTTCCACTTTCCTGATCAGTTTATTCCTGAACCATTCACAGGCCAACCTTCTCAAGATATCGATCTATGGCTCAAAACGTTCGAGTCCTACGCCCTCCTCCATGGGTTGACAGATGGTCAGAAAGCTCATCTCCTACCTCTGCTCCTTAAGGATCAAGCCCAAATCTGGTTCTATAGTTTCAGTTCAGAGCAGATTTCTTCTTACCACACTATTACTCATACTCTTTCAAAGAGAACTCTTTACAACCATGAATCATCTCCTTGGCACACGAAAAGATTTACCTCTCCCAACAAAACACACAAATGAAGAACTCCCATCTGTATTCTCCAAGTATTTCACCACCAAAATACAAACTCTTCGTGACAGGCTTGACAGGACACCCTGTCAACCATGCCCACCTGACCCTTCCTTCTCTGGCACACCTCTTACTTCTTTTACCCCAGTCTCACAAGAAGAAATTCTCAACACAATCAGATCCATGTCGTTCAAAACCTGCGAACTGGATCCTCTTCCAGGTTCTCTCTACTCTGACTGTCTCCCTACTCTCCTCCCATTCATCACTGACATCATCAACACTTCTCTTCAAACTGGAACTGTCCCAGATTCTTTCAAGTCTGCTATTGTTCACCCTCTCCTCAAGAAATACAATTTAGACCCAAATGAACTGAAAAATTACCGGCCTATCTCTAATCTCTCTTTCTTGTCAAAACTCATCGAAAAAGTTGTCCTCGACCAGCTGAACTCTCACCTGTCTGCCAACAATCTCTCAATCCTTTCCAGTCAGCCTACCACCAGTGCCATAGCACTGAAACTGCCCTGCTACACATTCTCAACAATCTCCTCCTTGCAACTGATACTGGCAAAGTCTCTCTCCTCACACTCCTTGATTTGTCTGCAGCCTTTGATACCATTGATCATGGTATTCTCCTTTCTAGACTTCATCATACTTTTGGCATCTCTGACATTGCTCTCTCCTGGTTCACTTCATATCTGTCAAACAGAAAACAAACTGTTCTCATTAATGGCACTTACTCTCAACCTGCATGCCTGACCTGCGGTGTTCCACAAGGATCTGTCCTTGGCCCTGTTCTTTTCACTCTTTACACCTCCCCCCTGTCCACCATCATCAACTCCCACTCTATAAAACACCACTTCTATGCTGATGACACCCAACTTCTAGACAGTGACCACCTAGACAATATACAGCACCTCTTGACTCGCACCACTGAGTGTTACTCGGACATTAAGAACTGGATGACGTTCAACAAACTTCAGCTTAATGACGACAAGACAGAAGCTATCCTCATTGGCACCCGTCAGAAACTTTCTCAGCTGCCTCCTCTTTCTCTCCCATTATGTGACACATCAGTCCCAATTTCTGATTCAGCTAAAAACCTTGGTGTCTGCATTGACTCTACCCTCTCCATGAACATCTTTGTTTCTCAAACTGCCAGATCTTGCTACTATCACCTCCATCGTATAAGCCTGATCAGGAAGTATCTCTCTGTCGAAACAACTGCAAAACTCGTTCTCTCCTTCATAATGTCTCGCATTGACTATTGCAATTCACTCCTGTTTGGTCTTCCTGCCTCCACCATTCACATCCTACAGCGCATTCAAAACAATGCTGCACGCCTTGTACTCAAAAAGAAAAAGCTGACCACATATCTCCTCTCCTGGCACAACTTCACTGGCTCCCTGTATCAAAGCGCATACAGTACAAACTAGACACCATGTGCTACAAAAGCCTCAATAACGCAGCCCCCGATTACCTGTCAAGCCTACTTGAGATCTATCTTCCCTCACGTACCCTCCGCTCTGCCTCCGATCCTCTGACTTTTCGCTTTCCACGCACTAAGCTCAATACCTATGGTCCACGAGCCTTCTCTGTTTCTGGTCCACTTTCCTGGAACAAACTTCCTCTCTCAGTCCGTCAGCAACCTACTTTTGTCTCCTTCAAGTCCGCTCTCAAAACTCACCTTTTCTCCTCTGCATAAAATCCTGACCTCACTCATCCCCCCTCTGTAGCCTGTCTCCACTCGGAGGGGAATCACATTGTAATATATATTTGTATATAATATGCTCTCTATAATTTTCCATTGCTTTTATTCTTTTTCCCCATTTATAGCCATGTGTGAGTGTGTGTGTGCGTGTGTGTGCGCGCGTGCGTAAGTGTATGTTCAGCGCTTAGATTTGATTTTTATCGAGATTTTGCGCTATATAAATATTGTAATTATTATTATTTATTAGATACAGGTCTCATGACTCCACAAAATGGATTTGTGCCAAACAGTTTCGGGAGAGAAAGCAATTCCCCCATGAGTCAGTCGAAGAATATTTTGATTCTATGCGCTACCAGGGCCACAAACTGGGTAAAGACTCAAAAGATATAATGGAAACAATTGTCAATGGTCTCCGGCCCTCAGTATCTACATTTGTTATGTCACACAATCCTCACACATTTGAAGATGCGTTCGACCTCGCCCGTACTGCCGCTACCTTCACTGATAATGTTGATGACCAGGTAGACATCGCTGTTGCAAACCTGGAAACTCAGCTGGATAAACTGCAAGATGAAATTACTAATATGTCACGCGGACAGACACAGCTCCGCCGCCAACCTCAGTCACAAAACTGTCCATCGTGTAAGCAAAGGTGGCACCGCCCACCTTCAGGAAAACAGCGGCGCAAACATGGCTCGCTCTTTTGGCGGCGACTGTTCCGGACGAATCACCAACAACACCAGTCAAATTCTTCAGATCGTTACTTCCCTCATCCACAGTTCCCATGTAAATCATGTGGGGGTGATCATCCCCGCCACACTTGCAGGTTTCGCCATGCACGATGTCAGTACTGTCGTAAAGATGGACACTTAGCGCGTCATTGTTTCCGTCGTACTAAATTGGGGAGTCCCCGTACTCGAGATCTTGTAAGACTAACAGAACAAGGAAAGGAAAGAGACCAACATCACAAACCCCCCGTCCATCCCTCACATCCGTTCCTTTGCCAACTGCAGTAAGATCAGGCTGTGCCTTAAAAATCGGTCATATGTAGCTCTGATAGACACTGGTGCTGATGTGTCCTGTATTAGCAAACAACTAGCTGATGTCCTTGTTGATCAACGTATTGTTTCTATCCAGTCTTGTTCTCTTCCTTTGATCAAAGGTGTTAGTGGTGTTCCTGTTGGAGTAACAGGCAAAATTGATCTTTCCTTTAAAGTTTCAGGTTTACAGGTATCACAACCTTTCATTGTGATCGAACAACTAACATGTCCCCTCATATTAGGGATTGATTTTTTGACCTTTCATCAAGCTTCCTTGAACTTTGCTAGTCACCAGCTGCAGCTGTATAACGGATTTACTGCCATTCCACTGCTCAAAGACAGGCCAGTGTGTCGTACACAACAGAGTGGGTGATGGCTACCTCAGTATTGTCTGCTAAAACAACGTTTTCCTGATAAATCACTCATCACACGATACCGTGCTTTAGGACCCAATAGTGTACGAACCTGTGTGTGTCATCCTCCAGAACTTACAAATTCACATCGTGTGACACACAAGATCAGAGACTTGCAAATGTGGACATTTATTGGATATAATGAGGCTTCAATACGTAGACAATGCGTTTCATATCGGCAGACATTTCCTTCTCTGGGGTCCAATATTATTGAAGCTACTCGAAGATATCTGTTGTAATTTTGCTTCTACTGTTTGTAGACAACAGTCTTTTCTGAGCTATTACGATAGTTCTAAATGATAAAATTGTTAACGAGCATCGCATTTTCCGTGTGACTCAATGTTTTCTTTGTATTGTGTGTGTCTTGGTAATTAACGTGTTTCTTTTGTTGCAGGTAAATCTTCCTTATAACCCTGAGACCATCGTAAGTTGACTCCAGATGTTCATATTCGGTTGTATAACGGTTGTCAATCAGTTCACTGGTCCGTCGCTCTTGCCGCCTTTAAATCCGGACCGTCGATTGTTCATGATTAAATATTCCGAGATATTTAATCAACCGTTACATGGTAAATTCAACGTTTCCCTACCGTTCTGAGCAATATCGCGATGGAAACCCATTACTGATTGCTAGGGCCAGTGCCCTACTGCCCGTATCGTCCCCCCTTGCGTTATTCTTATTCGTTACGTTACACAGTCGTTACTACATGTATGGCCACACTGTCCTCAGAATGACTGCTCGCGCTCTAGAGCTCATTGATTTTATGCACATCCTTTCGTATTTCGGTACATAATTTCATTCCTATGCTCATAACCGTTCATCTCCATACTGCGTACCCTGCGTTCATCTGCGCTCCTCAATCCTACATTCATAAAACGGTCTTCTGCACATTTTGAATCTACTCATTGTTTTCATGCAACCCGGGGCATCATCGTGTATCATCGTGTATCATTGTTACCATTGTGTATCATCGTGTATCATTGTGTATCATTGTGTATCATTGTGTATCATCGTGTATCATTGTGTATCATTGTGTATCATCGTGTATCATTGTGTATCATCGTGTATCATTGTGTACCATGTGTACCATTGTGTATCATCGTGTATCATTGTGTATCATTGTGTACCATTTGTATCATTGTGTATCATTGTGTATCATTGTGTATCATTGTGTATCATTGTGTCATCATTGGTACCATTGTGTACCATTGTGTACCATTGTGTAATCATTGATCATTGTGTATCATTGTGTACCATTGTGTTATCTTTGTATCATTGTGTACCATTTGTATCATTGTAGTATCATTGTGATCATCGTGTATCATGTGTATCATTGTGTATCATCGTGTATCACGTGTATCATTGTGTATCACGTGTAACATTGTGTATCATTGTTACATTGTTTACCATTGTTATCATTGTGTATCATTGGGGAAACAACGTGTATCATTGTGTATCATTGTGATCATCGTGTATCATCGTGTATCATCGTGTATCATTGTGTACCATTGCACATCAGTGCGTATCACTGGGTATCATTTTTATCATTGCGTATCATATGTTGTCCTCTCATCCTTTGGTATCAGTACGTGTCGTATGTTATAATCTAATCATACAGCATCATCTTGTATCATTTCGTATCGCATCGTGTTATCTTTTATCCAAGGTATCAGTTCATGTTATTTCACGTCATACGGCACCATATCATTGTTGTCTCCATGTGTTTTTTTCTTATGCTTCTGAGAACTACACTGCTGTCTACTGTGTACAACAACACACGTGTAGAATATTGTTTCCTAACCGTACTAACCCTACTAACGATTATAACATTGTTCAGCCGATTTTGAATTTTAGCTTCATGAGACGAACATGTTCTGTTTCATTATCATTCATTGCTGATCATGTAATTACATGCGATTAAAAACAATTGGTATGATGAACCTCATTTGAGCTCTGTTACAAGTTTGCAAGACTTCTTATACCCTATCCCGTACCAAGGAGACATGCCACTTCATGTTACTTCATTTTTTTCTCAAGGTGCTTCGAACATATGTATTCAAGTGCTATAAGCTAATTATTGTGTGTACACCATTTCTGATGATCTTCACAATTTGCAAAATGAACATTGGCAACATGAAATCTTGAGTCGCTGCTTCTTCCTGTGTGATGAACATTATACGTGCTACAGGTGCACTCACTTCTTCGCCCTTGTTTATTATGAACACAATGTGTATTCGTGTTCGTGATAGTTAATGTGGCACTTCTCTTTGATGAAAGCTTTTCACTTCCTTGCAATGACTTTAAATTGTCATAATTACTTCATAGTGCAGTGCAGCTTACCATTGCTTGTCTTGCAATCTTGTAAGGATATCAAGTATCAGCCTGTCAATGATCTATTGCTGCTTGTCATTTATTCTTCTGAAATGATTATTATGGTTGCTTACATGTATGATGTGGTTTTCAGGTATTGGTCATTTTCATGATTAAGTTTCTTTTTCAGCCTACATTTCTGTGTGTATCTTGTGTTTCCAGGACATTTCTCCATACATGCATTGTGTTTTCAAACTACTTTTTTTTTCTGGAATAGCATTTTCCTTGTATTCTTATTTTGCATTTTCATGCCATGCCTTCTTTTATGCCTTCTTTTATGCGTTACATATCCTTATTCTATAGTACGACATAGTATGACTGTATGCTACGACAGAAAACTTCCGTTATATTGTAGTTGTGGTTTCTTTTCATATACATTGCCAAGTCAACTTATTCTTGACATGGATGACAAGCGATTGCTTTATTTGAACGCTATGTTTTCCCATCCCATTCCCTAAAAGTCCCATGAATCAGAACACATTATGCAAGAAGCTACTGGTCTTTAATATTGGGAGGATTCCACGCAACTACTTCTGCTCATCATTCCAGTGTCCTGCGACTGGTCTCTGCTCCAGTCATCTCAGCTCAACAACTGAAGCCATCCTTCATTTGAATCCAACGTAAGTGGACTCCTTTCACACACCTTCATCTTCACTGTGGTATTCACCGCTTCATCCACAGTTTGCATACGAGACACATTTCTTTGCCACATGTATCGCCAACTTCACGTTTCCGTCATCAGGCAGTCTGCGTTCTTCTTTGTCTTCAGCCTGACTGCTTGCTGAAAAACCAGTTCACCTCCCTCATTCACGTTTCTATGGACGTCCTTCTGCATACGTCATATGGACATGAACTATGTGCGCATGGTGTTTCTCGAGGTGCAAATACGACATATGTACACGTGTGAGAGTCTTGACTGTGTAAACCGAACTTTGCCTACCACAACTGGTGAATGACATCTTCCTGGAAACTGACCTGCCCAACCCGGCTGCTACAGTGCAGCCGCCAGCATGCACATGGGTGTTGGGATTCATCCCATTTCCCATAAATCGTCTTTGATAAATTCCCTTATTCCCAAACCTTCCTATCGCCTGTCAATCATGTACGAGAATATGTGTTGCATAGTACCTTATTTCATTACGTTCCCATTCCCCCTATACTGTTACAAAAAAAAAAAAAAATGAGGACATTTTTTGTGGGGGAGGGGACATATTATCACAGGGTCCCCCTCAGACCGTATTGTTAGACGGCCCTCAGACCGTATTGTTAGACGGGTAAGTAAGGTTTGCGTAATGATCACGCCATCCATGAATTAACTGGTTACTCGGCGTGTTCCACCGAACAGGATCTAACGCTCACATTGGTCTTATCCAACTATAGAGGGTAGGTTATCTAGTACACAAAAGGTTTCAGCAAATACCAACGTCCAAGCGAAAAGTCCAGGGCCGCCAGGTGCCAAAAATTGCTTGGTTATTCAAATTCGATGTCCAATGAAGACAGGTTAGTTATTCAATTTCGATGTCCAATGAAAGACAGATGGGAAGGTTTTGTGACAGAAACAACAGAAACGCACTGTATAAAAGCCAGAAAGTCAATCACTATAAATAGACCCATTCGATTGCCACTCAGGAGAGACCTTCCAACCTATCTTAAAGGTATGTAATCCTGCGTCTCATTTTATACTTTTTGTCAGGGTAGGGATAGAAGTAGGTAATATGTTTTATTTTCCATGAAGCAAAGAGAGAGGGAATAGAGTAGGACATAAGAAAGTGTTCAGCATTCTAGTGATATGCAAGTTCTGATGATTCGTAATGCATCTTAGGATTTTAGGAATATAGGACCCAGGACAGTAGGAATGGTGAATCACGTTTATGCTGAAGTTGACTGATTAAATAAATACGTTGTAGTTATTAATTTATGTGTGGACTGCTTATGAGAATCATGTCTAGTGTGGTTAGTGCATTTCTTCTCGTCACTCTCCTTCCTTGTTGTGTGTGTGACTGCTAAGTAGAGAAACAATTCTTCATATACATCCCCAATTCACCTTCCTGTTATAGATGACAATACACAAACCCCTTCTTGCCATAGATGGTGGAGATACACAAACAACCTTCCTGTTATATAACTACCCAGTAAGTATAAACTTTAATGTATCAATTACTTAAAACTAAGCCAATAAAACAAAAAATGAATTGTAAAAACATAAAATACAATTACACAAAAGACTGAATACATGGACTGGAAGTGATCATATAGATAGGCCTCTCTACAGACAATGACAATGACAATGACAATGACAATGACAACGATTTTCGAACAATACAAGTTATTAGCTGAAAGCCAAGTATCAGAGAAACAGGGGGTGGGTGGGTGGGGGGGGGGGGGCGACGTGGAGAGAGAGACAGACAGACAGACAGAGAGAGGTGTGCGAAGGGAGAGAGAGACTTTAGATGGTTTATTAATATAGGCCACATCCCCTTCAATGGATATAATCAGTGTGTGATTCCATACTGATCAATATACAGGCCTACTTAGGAATAACAGATCTCATTGGCTACTGGGGAGAGAGGATCCACGGATGTGGAAGGCAGCTATGATGACGATACGTATGTATCTGACGGGAGAGAGGATCCAAGGATGCGAAAGGCAGCTATGATGACGATACGTCTGTATCTGACGGCAGCTGTCGGCAGCATACTTGTAGAGACTCTGCAAAAAGAAACAAGAAGAAGAAAAAGAAAGGGCTCATCAACATCAGAAGCTGGAATGTGCAAACACTGCTAGAAATGGGAAAGCTTCATCTCCTGTTGCTGGAACTTAGAAGAGCAGGTATAAACATCACGGGATTATGTGAGACCAGACGGAGCAGTGAAGGAAAGTTCACCACTGGCAAGCATACCATCATTTACAGTGGGAGAGACAAAAAGAACTGTACAGGGTTGCTATCATACTAGACAAACGACATGCTGCAGCACTGAAAAGCTACAGCACAATCAATGACCGATTGATAACCGTTAAACCGAACACAAAGTCAGTTGCCTTAAACATCAACCAGGCGTATGTCCCCACATCCACCAGTTCAGATGAAGAGATAGAACAGTTCTACAATGACTACAAACTGACAAAGATAAAATACCGATTGTGTCAGCTTGCAACTGCCCAACTGAAAATATTTTTCAGTTTCTTGACCACATTTTGCCCACCTTCATCAAAGATGCTAGCTACACGTTGAGTCTGATTAAAATGATAAACAAAGACCACACCTTCAAGCCCAAATACTTGTTCACTTTGGATGTGACCTCTCTGTATACAAGCATACCCCACTTGATGGACTTAGAGCTCTCCAGCATTTTCTAGACAAACGACCTGATCAGACATTGTCTACATCAACCCTCATCCGACTTGCAGAACTGGTCCTGACTATAAATACATTCTTATTTGGTGATGAGATATTTTCACAAATCAGCGGAGTCACAATGGGTTCAAAAATGGGCCCCAGCTATGCCTGTCTGTTCATGGGATTCTTGGAACAACAAATCTACAACAATACAAGAAACCCAAACCTGAAATCTACAAAAGATACATTGATGATGGCATTGGTGTGACATCCTTCAATCATGACCAACTCTTAGAATTCATCCATTACGTTCAGACTTTTCACCCATCCATCAAGTTCACATATGAAATTTCAAACACATCTGTGTGTTTTCTGGACATCAAAGTTTCTCTTCAATCTGAAAAACTGGTTACTACAGTCCACTACAAACCCACAGACTCACATTCTTATCTGAACTATCGATCATCTTACACTTCCAACACCAAAAACAGCATTCCCTATTCTCAGCTCTTGCGACTACGACGCATCTGCTCAGACGAGGATGATTTCCATAACAAAGCAGATGAAATGACCAGATTCTTCCTACGCAGACATTACCCACTCAGTATCATCAATGAAGCCCGAGAAAAAGTCAACTCTGTCTCTCGGTCAAATGCCCTCCATTCTGAGCCTAAAGCTGTCACAGAGGATCGTCCAGTTCTCAGTTTAGTCTATCACCGTCTATGTACTGTGTGAAAAGGATCATCTTGTCCAACTGGGACATTCTACAATCCAGTCCCACTGTAGCTGAAATTTTTTACCAGCTCCCTCTAATCGTCTACAAAAGAGACACGAACCTCCGTGACTTGCTGGTACGTTCAAGTCTCAGAAAACCAGTCAGCCAACCTCCAGGAACCTCTCCATGTAACAACCTAAATGCAGGGCATGTCCTTTCGTGTGCATGGCCACCACAGTCAAAGGCCCCAAATCTCATATGAAAATTACAAAACATTTCAACTGTCAAACCTGTAACATTGTCTACGTGATCAGCTGCTCTAAATGTTCTCAACTGTATGTTGGTGAAACTGGACGTACCCTTGATACACGTTTCAAAGAACACTTGGCTGATATCCGATATCAAAGAGATAAAACTCTCTCAAATCATTTCAACCAATCAGACCACTCAATCAATGACATCCGAGTGAAAGGTCTGTGGCTTCTATACAATAACAGCACCATAGACAGAAAGACAGAGAATCCCATCTCATAAATAAACTTGGAACACGCAAGCCACATGGTCTCAATGACAGACCATAAAGAATTACTAAACAGAATCCAGTTAATGCCATTTCATGTACTTTTATCCGGACATGACTCTTTGTTCATGTACTTTTACCTGTGTGTGTTGTGTGTGTGTGTGTGTGTGTGTGTGTGTGTGTGTGTGTTGTGTGTGTGTGTGTGTTGTGTGTGTTGTGTGTGTGTGTGTGTGTGTGTGTGTGTGTGTGTGTGTGTTGTGTGTGTGTTTGTGTGTGTGTGTGTGTGTGTGTGTGTGTGTGTGTGTGTGTGTGTTGTGTGTTGTGTGTATTCGCTTGAATGTATAAGTATTAACTTCCTTGTACTTTACGCAGAGGTTTTGTTTACACAGCTTGGACAAATCTATGCATAGCTTCTTCTTTTCTTGTGCCCTTCAGTCCATGCATATTTTATTTATGATACTTTCTTTCCCCCTTTCTATATCTTATCCTGCGGAATTCCTGAAAATGGACCATATCATCACCAACTTCCCATCTCAATGAGGTCTTGGCTATGCGGCTGCACATAAGCCCCCCCCTCCTCCCCCCCTTTTTTTTTTCATCTGTTCTAATTCTCGGTTCACAAGACAGGCCTAGCCGCGTCGGACTAAGTGTTTTTACTCGGGTACTCCGGTTTTCCCTTCAGCCCCTTGACTGTTGGTTTAGGATGTTTTTCTTCCTATTCCAAGGTCAGACTGGATTTGTTGCACTAGGCACGATCCATTTACATCAGCCTTACCTCATAGTTATAGCCCTGGACCCTCTTCAGGACAAAACAATACTAATATGGCATGACCACTTTTCAAATGGCAGAATTCATCTCACTTCCCTTTTGACATCTTATTTGCCTCCCCTCTCCCCACTTCTTACCATTACTCACAAACACATTGCAATTTCATTTAGTGCCTTTCTCCAACTGGACGAAGCATCAGGGAAGTTTCAGTCTTTTTCACATCATTTTTGTACCTGGTGTTTGTTTGTTTGTAATCTTACGCTTGACAAAGGCCAGTTGGCCGAACATTTGCGCCTGTCTTGTCTTGTTGTATGAAATATGCGTTCTGATTCTATTTTTGTGCTTTTCTGGTTCATGTTTGCTTGAACGCGGGCAGTCGCACTTGTTTTGGATTTTGGATATAATGTAAGCATTATGTAATGGTCTTGTAAGACTGTAGCTTAGCTTCACAGTTTCACACATCATCTGAGAAGAGGCATATACTATATTTGCAGTTCTGGTTGATTTGTGGCTCGTCTGATAGTAGGCCTACATCAGTCTGTGCAGCATGTGACTTGTGTAAAAGGGATGTCCACCGCCTCCCTTGGCATCAAATCACTCTCTGTCCATCTCCCGTGAGGATGCCATATCCTCATGAAATTATCTTCTGTCCATCCCCCTTGAGGATGCCACATGCTTTTTCAGTATAACTAGTATCCCCAAACTCTGTGCAAGAAATGTCTCTTTTCTGTCATTCGCTTTGTTTTTGCTTTGCTCTTCTGCCGTCTGTTGTCTTCCTGTCATTTTCTGCCTTGCTGGACCAGGTAACAGGGTCCATTCACCTGTGTATGTTCTATAAAGCCTTACACACTTTCTTCTAGTATTGATGATTGGGTTAATATATATATATATAAATATATATACATGTATATATATATGTATGCATATGGATATATATAATATATATGTATATGTATATATAATATATATATCAACAGCATTTTTGCCTCTCAGAAAATGTTATGTGCTGGAACAATTGTACGCAATTTAGGAGAGCTTTTGATATAGTTTGTGTTCTCAGTTATTTTTATTCATTTGTATTCAGGTTTTTTTAATCCTAGAGCAATAAACTGGACGGAATTGTCAATGCCAGGGCACATCCTTAGATTACATACGCGAATGCACTGATTTGTGTACTTAAAGTTTTATTGTAAGACTTTTTTTTCAGGTTCATCGAGGTGTTATGTGTGTTTTGATATGGCTCTATGCAGCTGATTGGGCCTTAAACATTAATGATGAGAAGGAGGAAGAGGATGAGGAGGAAGAGGAAGAGGAGGATGTTATGATGATCTTCTATCCACGTGAACTTCAAGATCTCATTTGTGATCACCACCCAGCCATGGGAATCTGGTGGAGAAAGGCTGTGAACTGCCTTGTCTGCTTGATTCCAGATGAAAGATTGACAACTTGCTGGCCTTGTGTGCATCCTTACAGAGTCTCTACATGAAGGGAAAGGCTCATATCAATTCCACCGAAGCTTGTAAGGTGCTGTCCTTGATTTGCGCTGAGACGCAGCAGGAATTTGTCGTGTGGTGCAGCATGTTAATGTCCTGTGTAGAAAAGCTTCCGCACAGACAAGTGGGTGTCTCCAGTTCAAGAAGAACAGACTCAGAAAGTTCCTCAGAGGTTCCAGACTGAGCAAATTTCTCCTGGAATGTAACATGCTGCTTCAAATCTTCATTGGTGCTCTCTTTCACGCCCTGACGACTGCACTAGTAGTGTAACAGCCACTATAGGCACGGACAGCAGATAGCACTGAACAGATCTCTCCAACATCAGCAAGTACACCTTTCACGTTAACGTGCCCTTTTGTCAGCCACTCCAGTGTCAAATAAAACTCCCTGTTGGATCTCCTGTGCAAACTTAAGCAGTAGATTGGAGACTTCCCTGTGATGGTAGGTTCATCTGCTTAAAGACTAGCTGCATGGAAACAAGTGGAGAATGGTCTTTGAGTCTGCTTCCTCTTGTGTATGTCTTTGACTCTGCTTCCTCCTGTGTATACTTAAGTTCATCAACAGATTCTGATAATGTCTTTTAGTCATAAGCACTTTGGAAACACAGTCATTTTTCATTACAAAGATTTTTTTTTCTGCCAAGCAGCTTTGGTGCGTCCTTCTGCCACTTTTGACTTGGTGAAGTTCTGTTTATTTCTATCATTAGCCAGGAAGTGTTTCTGATCTCTGGGAACTTTGGTAGATGGTCGTTTGACCAAGTTTCAGTTTCAGTTTCAGTTTCAGTTTCTCAAGATGACGTCTCCGCACACGGAACGAATTCCCTATGCACTATCGTCACAGGTGCCATGTTTATGGTGATCATGGCCCAAGCCGTACATAAATTCATGAGCTGATCAGGTCCTGAGGCCCTACCTACACTGTTTTACCTAGTCTATATTTTATACTGCTATTTAATCAGCCTACCACTGGAATCATCTTGATTATATGTAAATGACATGTGTATGTGTATATCTTACCTTCAAAAAAGGAGCATACATATCAAGTAAATAAATAATTATAAGGTCTGAATCACAACACAACTAGCTATTTTGTATAAACCTGTCTCACATGACAGACCCCCCCCCCCCCGCCCCAGTCAGTGCCCAAATGCTCAGCTATCTCTGAACTAGGGTGAATATTTTTTTAATCGTAGATAGGTATGTAAGTAGGTGAGTGAATGAGTAAGTAAGCAAGTAAGCAAATAAGTAAGCAAGCAAGTAACTAAGTGAATTAGTGAGTAAGAAGTAAGTAAGTAGGTGAATAAATAAATACAAAATAAAGGAATATCTAGATAAATAAACAGGTAAGAGATGAAAATAGCAAATAACAGCAAATGCATGCCTATACCCATATGCCCTCGCACAGACATACACACATACATTCATACATACACACCCATGTCAACACAGCATGATGGCCGACAACAACAGCTACAACAACAACAGCGGCAACAACAACAGCAAAAACACCAGCAAAGAGGAAACACCCATATATACACATAATGACAAACTTACAGACATATCTGGATAACACTCAACAAACAGCCCACAAACACACACACAGACGGTTTGGCAAACTTGCTTGTTCTTCAGTTGTCTTTTTCTTTTCTTCACATTGATAATCCTTTATCAATGTTCCAGGAAAAGCCCAAACACTTTCCATTCCACGCTGTAAGAATCTGTACAGTTCCAAAGGGATTTGTAGAGGAGCCTCTCCTTGCCCTCTCACCAATTTTTACTGAGAATAAATGGCAGGGTTAGTGATGAATTCACTTCGTGCATCCTTTGGAAGCTGATCAAAAATGACTCGTTAAGTTCTCTTATGTGATTGGGAGGGTCACCTGAGCACAAAACAAAGCATTACCACCAACGATGTATGTGTTGTTCTTCTGATCCACTTTGTGCGTTGGCTGGTGGTCACCCTCAAGCAGATGGAGAGGTTTGCTTTGTCGGTTTTTGAGAGTGGCCAAGGAATTGGGTCCAGACACCTCTCACCTCTCTCCTTCACCGGGATGGGCGGTAGGAGCCACGCTTGACGTCACAAATCTTCTCCAGGTCACACGATTGAGACATCTGTGGGCGACTTCCTGGATCCCCAGAACGCAGACATCAGCGATGTTGCCGAAGTAGGAAGAGTGCAGTCGTCCCTTTTTTCTCCTCGTCTCAACAGGCCAATTTTTATCAGTTGTGGGCTGGGATTAACTCGAGATATCAGATCTTCAGTCTATGACTTTTGTTTTAGGATTCCGCTAACCTGCTTATTCCAGCTGAGCGTAAAGACTGAAGACCTCGTGGTGCATGAAATTAATCAGTATGCACACGTCCTTATCTGTCTGATCCAGTTCTCATCTGTGGAGGACGTTCTGCTGTAGACACTGTAGATTGTACTGCGACGATCAAAACGTTCTGCTGTAGACAACTATAGGTTGTACTGTGACGATCAAAACGTTCTGCTGTAGACAACTATAGGTTGTACTGTGACGATCAAAACGTTTGCTGTAGACAACTATAGGTTGTACTGTGACGATCAAAACGTTCTGCTGTAGACAACTACAGGTTGTACCCGTGACGATCAAAACGTTTGCTGTAGACAACTATAGGTTGTATTTTGACGACAAAACGTTTGCTGTAGATAACTATAGGTTGTACTGTGACGATCAAAACGTTTGCTGTAGACATTACAGGTTGTACTGTGACGATCAAAACGTTTGCTGTAGACACTATAGGTTGTACTGTGATGATCAAACGTTTGCTGTAGCAACTATAGGTTGTACTGTGACGATCAAAACGTTTGCTGTAACAATAAGGTTGTACTGTGACGATCAAAACGTTTGCTGGCAATATAGGTTGTATTGTGACGATCAAAACGTTTGCTGTAACATTAGGTTGTACGTGACGATCAAAACGTTTGCTGTGCAATATAGGTTGTACTGTGACGATCAAAACGTTTGCTGTAACAACAAGGTTGTATTGTGACGACCAAAACGTTTGCTGTAGACAACTAGGTTGTACTGTGACGATCAAAACGTTTGCTGTAGACAACTATAGGTTGTATGTGACGACCAAAACGTTTGCTGTAGACAACTATAGGTTGTACTGTGACGATCAAAACGTTTGCTGTGAGTCATTAAGAGTTGTACTGTGACGATCAAAACGTTTGCTGTAGACATACAGGTTGTACTGTGACGATCAAAACGTTTGCTGTGGACAATACAGATTGTACTGTGACGATCAAAACGTTTGCTGTAACATTAAGGTTGTACTGTGACGATCAAAACGTTTGCGACATACACTTAATAAACGTTGCTGTCACTATAGTGTATTGACGTTCCTGTACAAATATAGTCATATGATGTTAAATCGTTGAATGTGAAGTCTATTAGGTCTTTGAGTTTTCTTTGTTAATAGTGTTTGTATTTTGCTGATATTGAATACAATATTCTTTTAAGATACAGATAAAACAAAACAAATTGAAAAAAACACAACTACATGAGCTAGCTGACTGTTCAGACAGAGCCATGGACTCAAGATATCATGTCTCGAGTTCAGTTTCAGCCGACAACATAAAACCTGGCCTGTTCACTGCCCATCTTAATGCTCCAGTCATTCTGCTGGTGTGTCAGTTGGCCTGTTCACTGCCCATCTTAATGCTCCAGTCATTCTGCTGGTGTGTCAGTTGGCCTGTTCACTGCCCATCTTAATGCTCCAGTCATTCTGCTGGTGTGTCAGTTGGCCTGTTCACTGCCCATCTTAATGCTCCAGTCATTCTGCTGGTGTGTCAGTTGGCCTGTTCACTGCCCATCTTAATGCTCCAGTCATTCTGCTGGTGTGTCAGTTGGCCTATTCACTGCCCATCTTAATGCTCCAGTCATTCTGCTGGTGTGTCAGTTGGCCTGTTCACTGCCATCTTAATGCTCCAGTCATTCTGCTGGTGTGTCAGTTGGCCTGTTCACTGCCCATCTTAATGCTCCAGTCATTCTGCTGGTGTGTCAGTTGGCCTGTTCACTGCCCATCTTAATGCTCCAGTCATTCTGCTGGTGTGTCAGTTGGCCTGTTCACTGCCCATCTTAATGCTCCAGTCATTCTGCTGGTGTGTCAGTTGGCCTGTTCACTGCCCATCTTAATGCTCCAGTCATTCTGCTGGTGTGTCAGTTGGCCTGTTCACTGCCCATCTTAATGCTCCAGTCATTCTGCTGGTGTGTCAGTTGGCCTGTTCACTGCCCATCTTAATGCTCCAGTCATTCTGCTGGTGTGTCAGTTGGCCTGTTCACTGCCCATCTTAATGCTCCAGTCATTCTGCTGGTGTCAGCTTTGTGTTTCTAAAGTTCCCCTCTCCCCTTCACAATTCTCCGTTTTTTTCAAGGTCTTGCCAACACATAAGCTTGTGCACAGTTTCAATGAGAATTATTGGCAGATTTGAATGGAGCGCATATGGAATTTTCCGAGTTCCAAGAATCTACTTTAAGCAAACTCCAAACAAACGACGTGTTAGTGACTCAGGCACTATTTAATTGACCGTGTGTAGTACAGAGTGAGGGAGGGAGAGAGAGAGAGAGAGAGAGAGAGAGAGAGAGAGAAGAGAGAGAGAGAGAGACAGACAGACAGACAGACAGAGAAGAGACAGACAGAGACAGAGAGAGAGACAAAAAGAGAGAGATTCAGACAGACAGAAAGAGAGAGAGAGAGAGAGAGAGAGAGAGAGAGAGAGAGAGAGAGAGAGAGAGAGAGAGAGCCTACCAAGAAGACTGAACGCTGTTGTGCATTCCAAATCGCTCACACTCCACACACACACAGACACAGACACACACACACACACACACACACACACACACGGACACACAGACACACACATACACACACACACACACAGAGGAAAGAAATAGTCTACAACTTCGGCCAATACAAAGGCTATGTTGTTAAACTAAACGTGGCGCTCCACTATCGATTATTTCATGGGTGAATCCCTGAATCTATTTTTAGCATGATAACGTCAGATTAAGGAACGATGACTCGACACGAGTGTCATGTTTGTTATGTGTTACACGTTGTTTTCTACCGAATTTCTCAATCTTAAGAAGGGGAGAGGGTGCGGGGGGGGGGGGGGGGGGGGAGCTGCATGTGATCAAGAAGTCTGGCTGGTTTAGAAGTGATCTGTCCGCCTTTCGATGTGAGCGTTAGGAGAGGTACTGATTTCTATCAAGATTTTGCGCTATATAAATATTGTAATTATTATTATTATTATTACTGCTGTCGGAAAGCCGTCAGACTTCCAATGGAAAGGTCTGGGGTACGATCGTCCCTGGTAGCCCCCCCTGATGGATAAAGGGTGAAGACTTGATGCCGGTTTGTTGTCTGATGTCTTCACTTAAATCTCAGCCGCACGGCATGAAGTATCGTTTGCTCGGGGCCCATCAAGTTTTAGTGCTGAGATCACTCTGCTGGTGACGTCAGTGCAGTGCTTCCTACGTCCTGTTGCCCCCATCCTTCCCTCCCCGCTTGAAGACCTTGCCAGTGCATAGGGCAAAGAGTGCCAGATGATTGCTTGCTATTTGGATGAAGTACATATGGAATTGTCTGAGTGCGGCAATTAATCCCTTTTGAACAAACTTCCAGCTCCAAACGCTGATCTCCCAGGTTACCATGCGGGCAGACCTGCCATTGCGTAAACCTTCTTTGTGTTTAACCTCACATATGCACGTCAAAGATCCTGTACGTCTTGTCAGTATTCTGTGCCTATGGGAATATTAATTTAAAATACAGCAAGCACGCCCATCGAACCGGAAGACGGAATATGCAGACTTTGCAGCAACATACCACCTGTGCAATGTCCGAACAACGCGCGTACACACATTTAAAAAATCGGAACATTAAAAAAAAAAAAAAAAAATCTATGTAAACGTACATGCCATGCTGACACGCACCGTCATACCTGTAATAGTATATTACCGTCAGATGATTATCGTAAGTTCTGTAAAGTTAAACAGTATTTGAATTATTTCAGATTAATCATTGTTTGATGTATGTTATTACCTTGTAGAAATGGTAGAGACTCCATTTCAATCCAAATGATGTCCATGTGACACTGTAAGGCAGATATTCCTTTTACATATGTTTACTTTTCATACTGGAAGTGTTATTGTATTTGTCTGGTGATACCTTTTCATATGTTTATCTACTTTTCATATATAGGCATCCTTCAGTCTCGGAAGACTGTGGAGTTGCGCTCTAGGTGTTTATTCTGGTACAGCGTCGGGTGTGGCTGGCCAGTCCGACGCGGGAATAACAGTCCCTGTGGCAGAAGTCTGACGCTGAAGTCTGACGCTGGTCTGTCTGCCTGGGCTGCAGCCTTTCTTCTCATTCTCTTTTCCTCGTGCTGCTGAGCGAGTGTCTCTTCGAACTTGGAGAGACCTTTCTGCACAGTCTGTCTCCAGGCTGACCGTTCGAGGGCTGTTGCTTCCCAGTTGTTCTGGTCGATGTTCAAGGCTTTTAGGTCCCTCTTGCACACGTCTTTGAATAGCAGCTGTGGTCTGCCTGTGGGACGTTTTCCCTGCACAAGTTCTCCGTAGAGGGTTTTTTTTAGGGATCCGTCCGTCGTCCATGCGCACAGCATGGCCGAGCCAGCGCATACGTCTCTGTTTCAGCAGCGTGTACATGCTGGTGCATCCAGCTCTTTCCAGGACAGTGTTGTTTGGGACCCTGTCCTGCCAGGTGATGTTCAGAATGCGTCGGAGGCTCATCATCATCAGGTGCCCTGCCGCATGGCGTTGGCGACCATGGACTTCCAACCATCTCTATCTCTCATTGCCCCCAGCATCTCCCCCACCCTCTTCATCCCCAGCCACTCTGCAAGTCCGTCCAGCATTCTCTCCCTGGGTCTACCTGGTGCTCTCTTTCCCTCCAGCTTTCCCGTTGTGACCAGGTGCTCCAAATCCCCCTTCCTCATAAAAAGGCCTATAAATGTTGCTTGTCTTTTCCTAATCTTCCTTATGAGTGATCTACTTGTGTCTGGCTCCATCAAGAGTGTCTCGTTTGTTTTCTTTGCTGTCCATGGAACTCTCAACATTCTTCTGAGAAACCACATCTCGGCTGCCTCAATCCTGCTCTGCTTTCTTGCTGACTGTCCACGTCTCGCATTCGTACAACAGTATTGGTTCTATATAACACTCAAGGACTCGCTTTCTGATGTTAATTGATAGGCACTTGTTGGTAAGAATGCTTGGTATCTTCTTGAATGCTGTTTTGGCTTGACCAATTCTGCCAGCTATTTCCAATGTGCATCTGCCGTCTGATGAAATGACCGTTCCCAGGTATTTGAACTTATTAACCTGTGTCAAGGTTGTGCCATTTGCTGTTACTTTGCAGGAGGGGATTTCATGTTTTTTACTGATCACCATGACTTCAATCTTCCTGCTGTTTAGTTCCAACCCCTTACCTTTGCTTTCTGTCTCTAGTATATTCACAAGGTTTTGTAGGTCCCTTTCATTTTCTGCAATTAGCACGGTGTCATCTGCGTACCGAATGTTGTTTATCATTTTCCCTCCAACCTTTAATCCAGGGTCTTCTTCTAGGTTTCTCATGATGTTTTCGCTATATAGTGAAAACAGATCTGGTAACAAAACACAACCCTGTCTGACTCCTCTTTTGATGTTTTGAAAAGAGCTTATATTGTTTTCTATTCTCACTGCAGCTGTTTGTTCCCAGTACATATACCTGATTATTCGTAGATCTTTTCCATCGACATTGAGTCTCTCCAGTTGGTTGATCAATTCATCATGTCGTACCCGATCGAAAGCCTTGGTATAGTCAACAAAGCATAAATACAAATCCTTATTCATCTCAATTGACCTCTCTATGATAGTTCTTAGGATGTATAGGGCATTAATAGTTCCTTTCCCCTCCACAAATCCACACTGTTCTTCTGCTATTTCTCTTTTGATTCTATTCCTTGTCCTCATCATGATTATTCTTAACAGGATTTTTGTTACATGACTCATCAAACTGATTGTGCGATGGAGTTCGCATTCTATATCCCCTGTCTTCTTTGGAAGTGCAATGAAAATTGATTTTGATATATCTTTGGGGATTTTTCCAGTGTCATAAATTTCATTTAGGAGGACTGTTATTTTTTCTATGCCAAATTCCTCCAGGGCTTCAATCATCTCTGTAGTAATGTTGTCTGGTCCTGGGCCTTTTCCTGGTTTAAACTTTTTCAGTGCTGCTCTAACTTCATCTTTCATTATGGGTGGTCCTTCAAAATTTATAAGGAAAAAAAGTAAAATCAACAAAGCTGAGTATAAATGAATACCAAATTATCATCATTTTATAGTGTATATTATTGGTTTACATTTTCCACAGCCCTGTAAATCTCCATATTCATTATTATTCATTATTGTTACTATTTATCCCCTTGTGATAATGAATTCATCAGAATGGCCAACCGCAAGAGCATACATATCCTTTTGATTATTTGTGTGAATACAATGATGTGTACTTAATTTTTTTCCAGATTTTCTGTTTTCCATTCCAGGTTTTCTTCTTTCCCCTCCCCCCCTTTTTTCCTGGGTCACTGATGTGTTAAGATGTGTGCATTTTGTTTGAGGTGGTTATCGCGCTACGCACAAAAAGTTAAGGATCACTATGAGAAAACAGGTGCGTAATAAACTCAGTTCGCTACTGTTATTTATTTCTCAGTCCAGCCAAATTGTTATGAATTCTTGTTCAGCTGTAATAGCGTAGGCTGTGGGTGGGAAAAAAATGCCATGCAAAGAACTAATTGCAACAGAAATTATTTTGTGTGGAATAAGTCGGACTACTACCCCTCTAAGACATATCCAAAAAGTAGGATGATCACAACATCCCTAATGCACTTAAATGCAATGTATGACGTCATCACATAGGCGAAATTTCGCCTTTTTTACATGTGAACCGAATATAGTCATGTAGCACCTCTTTGGAAAGCTCTGAACACGCAGTAAGCGAATTTCATTACTGTGTACCTCTGTAACACATACATTACTTTAAAAATATAAGAAACTATAAAAGCATACCGATAAGATCACATTTTACATCTTGCTTTACGCAAATGCTCATTCGCACTATACACAAAAAGAACTCACCTCAGTATGTCCATTGACACACCTGCACCCCAATGAAGTTTACAATGAAGTCACAGCATTAAAGACCGACAATAACACAGTTCATTCACCTGTAATATCTGGTACTTTGTACATTCCACATATTCACATATCCACATACTCCAGGTCATCCAGAGCTCGCGAGTTTGAACAGCTGAAGCCTCTGCATTGTCCACACGCCAGAGAGCAGTCAAGTCCATGCTTTCGACACGTGCAGCGCTTGGAACTGCAATCCTTCTTGCAGTTGCATCGGATCACTTTGAGGAGGTCCTCAGGGACAGGTGGGAGGTCGGTCTGTCGGGGCTCCAGGCGGCCTGAAGTCAGGTACCATCCCCACTCTTCTGGAGTCAAGTCACTTGCTGGGTTGATCCATTCCTGAAGAAAGAGAAACTCTGTGAACAGTTTTGATTTGCTAATTGTCTTTAGTATACATGGTTAGTGGTAACTGTTAAAGTTGTCTTCTGAGGTATAACATGAGAACAGCATATGTTATTTAGTTTCACAAACAAAAACATTTACACAAATCAGATGCACACGTGAGCACACACACACACACACACGCACAAATACACATACACACACATACAAATGCATACACACACACAAACACATGCGTGTGAGCATATACACACACTTATGTATATGAATATTTAAAAATGTACGCATACATCCGCACACACATACGCACACACACACACATGCACACACAGACACACACATATACACACATACAGATATATCTCTGTTTGCGTGTGTGTGTTGTGTGTGTGCATGTGTGTGTGTGTGTGTACATTGACATGCATGTGCACATACTTTTATAACATATTTGCTTAAATACCTGAACTTGGAAGTAGACTCGCAAGCTGTGGTACTTGGCCGCTGCACTCGTGGGAGGCACGCTCTGGACCTGCACAGTAGTGGCGCATGAAAACACCTTCTCATGAAAGCGCTGGAAGCGGAGCGTGTCAAGGGTGTCTTCCATACGCCCATTGTAAAGGCAAACCAGAGCTTTCTCCCCAGCTGTGATGACAGTGCTTTGATGAAGTCCCGGTTTGCAGAAGACATGTGCTTGAGTCTTGAAGTTCGGATTTGACAGTTTCTTCAGTGGAACAGCCTTTCCAATCCGGAAGAGCCCTGACGTTGTGTCACAACCGTTCACTGCATGGACAAAAGGCAGTAGATAGCAAACTTCGGGACCAAGGACGCGTGCCAGCCACTGGACATTCCACACTTTCCTTTTCATGCCAGTGCCCTTGTTTGACTGAAAGAAAATGCTCTTTGTGTTCTGCTTTGCATGGTGAAGGAGGAGCACCAAGAGATCTGTATCTTCCCCTACAACAGTTGTCTTGTGGGCTGCTGCACTGTCAAGGGCAGTCTTTACAATGAGAGTGTCAGCGTCACCCTTTGCATGCAGAACACGAGTGCCGAGAGAACTGAGTGCATCTGAAATGAATTTGATGAACCGTTGTTTGTTGGCCTGGTTTGATAGGAACAGTTCTTTTCGAGTTGTTAAGTTCATGCTACCATCAAAGTGCACAGCTGGACCTATGACGCCTGCAGATCTTTTGACATGGGCTGCATCTTTAGTTGATGGTCCTGACTCGTATCCATCAAACACTACAGTTGCTCTCTTATAGCGATGACACACATACGTTGTGTAGGTGTTTGCTATGTTAGAGAAGGATTCATTCTTTCTCCAAGGAATCTTATGTAGAAGGGAACCTCCATCAAGAACAAATTCTTCTTCACCATCTTCCTCTTCATCGTCAGAGATTTCTCCTTTTACCAAAACTGCAATGGCATCTACCAAGGTAGCTTTGTTTGACTCTCGAAGGAGTCCTGACTGCTCAAAAAGGGAAGGTGGAGGTGTGCCAAGTTCAAACTGAAAAGCTGATTGAAGGTTGAAATGTTCACCACGTTCAGAGGCAGCTGTTACAAGTCGCTGGAACAGTAACTGAGCATCTGCTTGGAAGCTCTCCCCATCCACTTTGGCACATGTTCTGACATCCATGGTCACAGCCTGCTGCTTTTTGGAAAACTTAAAGTCCTTCACATGCACGCCTGTCATTGAAGCAAGGATAGCCTTGCCGACCATTTCTGCCCTGTCAACATTCACACTGGTATCTGCTGTAACACCAGTGCTTATATTTCTTAGAGAATTGTCGCCTTCAAAGAGGCTGCGGTCAATCAGAAAGTTCAAAAGAGCCTGCATATCCTGTTGATCCCTTGCCATCCTGTTTTCACCAGCCTCCACATGTTGCTCACTGGTGCAGTATTCCAGGCCAGTCACTTCTTGCAGGGCATTGTGCATATCAGCCCAGGCTGGCATGGACAGGAGCCACTGGGTGCGCTGAGAGTCTGCCATTCCTCTTCCTCGTGTCAAACCTCCTGCAGATTTTATGCTCCTCATGAGCACTTGCTCAATGACCAGATCTGCACTCAACCCAGCCCAGAATCGGTCACTTCTGCGAAGCACATGATGACCCTGCATGAAGGCATCAAAGACGTCAGGATGGTGATCTTCTAGTTTCTGTGTAGATAGATGTGAACAGATTTGGTGTAATGGGAATGACCTGCTGCGGCTAGAAAGGGAAGCATTCTTTGCAGGGCCTGGAGGTGAAGCATCCAGTTGCCTGTTCTTTCTGCCTTCAAAAACTGCCGCAGTATGTCCACCATCATCATGTACTGCAGCCATAGTTTGGATGTACGCCCTTCCAACTGAGATCTGGTCTTCAGTAACTGCTGTTCCACTGCTTCGACATCCTTGTTTGCCTCTTCATCTAACTCATCTACAGCCATTTGCTTATCGATGACATTGTCAAACACTTGTAGGACAGATGAGAGCTTTCTTTGCATTGAACTGTCAGCGCTTTGTTCTGAAGAAACACCGTCCTCATCAACTTGTTGATGTTGGCTTTCATCCATGGGATCGTCAGCTGAGAGGTTTTCTTGGGAAGATGAAGGTTCTCCAGTTTTTGAGTCATTCTCTCCTTGTTCAGTATCTGCAATGCTGTGTCTATTCAAGGGAATTCTGAAGGCAGTGGACACAAGAAGTGAATTGAGAACAGAGTCCACAAGGAAATGTCCCCGAACAGCTCTGGACACAGCTTTCCCAGACAACATGTGGGTGACAGAATGTCTGGCAAAGGCAACCTCCAACACTTGTTCCAGTCCAGATCCTGACATCAGCTTGCCAATGCATCCAAGAAAACTCATTTCGCAATGAAACCCTCCCAGACGAAGAACAATAGACCGCAAGGAACTATTGGGTGGCTCACTGTCAACGATGATCATGGATTTCCACCAAAGTGGCTGGTCAAAGGTCAGGACTAGTGTGCAGTTGTATTGCTTGGCCAAAGATGCAACAAAATGGAGAGTGGAGAAAATACAACTCATGTTTGTTGGATCCATGTCTATCATGGGTAAAAAGGTGAAGGTGCTCTGCCCAGGATAGACTTCATTGCAAACAGCTTGCATCATTCCTGACCAGCCTGGGCGTGGAGAGCGCAGAGGCCAGGAAACTTTCCAGAGGAGGTCCAGTTTTTTGCTTCCATCATCTACTGAAATTTCTTTCAGAATTTCATAGGCCATTGAGATATTCAGTGTTGACGTATCGTAAAAACGAATGGGCACTCTACCAAGAGCTGAAACTTTTTCTGGAGTCACACTTGTGTCTCTTCAAATTGTTCTACTGTCTTTGGTGCCAGGGGTTGCTGCACCAATGATGCCCATGCCATGGAAGGTTCCTGTCCCATCCAGAGTGTTGATTTGGTGGTCAACATTGTCAGCAGCAAACTGGATGAAACTGGTTTGTGGGCTAATGCCAACCGATTCTGTACCCTGCTCCACTGCAGCACACATTTCGTACAGCTTGACCTCGTTGTAAGACAAGGAAAACCCCAGTCTGTTGAGCTGATCGACAACGTGCCTGGAGCCAGTCAGACGATGAAGAGATACTCCAAGTGCCAGCTGAAGGGGCTGAATGAACACATTGGGACGTGCTGCTTGCATTAGAGCTTGTCCAAGTGAAGCAATTTTCATTTCTGGTTCTTTTTTTCCTTCAAGCAATGTCCCTAAAAATGTAGCTACTGATGGTGTCAACTGTTCCATATTTTTTGAGACATCTGAAATTTCTGCTGTTGATGGGTACTCCTGTTTTGATGTGTCAATTCTCTTGATGTCAGACAAAATCAATCTTGCTGCTGTTTGAATGATTCTAAGTTTTTCTTTCTCGCTGTCTGTTTCCTTCTTTGAATTTCCAAACTGCTTAAGAATTTTCTCAGCTACTGATCGGAACGTGACCACGTTTTGTTTTCCTCTGATGCATGTAATCATTATTTCATCTCCAAAGTGGCTTTCTATCTTTTGTCTCATGTGTTTTTCTGTGTAGGCAGAAGTACCAGAATCTAAGTAGTCGTCCATTTTTATGCAGAGATCTTTCAAGGTGATCTGTTCATCATCAAATTCCTTTAGATATTCTACAACTCTTGTGAATGCCTCTGCACGTATAGAATCAGCTGGTCTGCCTTTCGCACTGCTTGCTGTTTCATCAGAACGATATGCACAGGGAATGCCTTTGGTTGTCCTGAAATTAACACTACATTGTTGATGATACAATGCATCGGCAGCAGGAAGATCGTTCACAGCCTTGATTCTGCCCAAAACTGATTCAACCCACTTATCGTCTGGACCACGCTGCAAACAGTGCTGTTCAATTTGTTCCTGAAAGTTGAAACTTCTTATCTGGTACACGAAATCTCCTTTCCTCTTGCTACTTTCTGCGGCAAGTCCACAGAACAAGCAGTCTGTAGAAATGTCAAATCTACTCTTCTTTGATCTGAGTGTAAATTGATGTTCTGCAGCATTTTCTTCCAGTTGTCTTTTCAAATCCTTTTTGATTATGTTAACATTACAGTACTGCTGGCGACAAGACTTGTGAACAATCTGTCCAATATAAAATTGCTTATTGTCCGATCTTAAGCGGCATGCTTTCTTAAGTCCTGCCACACCCTTTTCCGTCTGCTTTACTGTTTCCTCACTGGTTTGTAATGGTTCCCCACAAAGAAGGCATGTTTCCTCAAGTTTGTCTGAAAAAGAACACTAATAAATATACATCTAAAATAACCCCATGCCAACATTTCACCAATTAATGTGCATGTACCTGCAATCACTCAGATACACACTCATACACCCACCTCATGCACATTCTCACTTGTATACACGCTCTCTCTCACACACAGACACACCGACACACGCAAGCTACACACACACACACACACACATACACACACACACACACACACACTTCACACACACAGAGGCATGCACGCACGCACACACACACACCTGACACACACAGGCATACACACACACACACACACACACACACACACACACACACAAAACACACACACACACACACACACACACACACATACACACACACACACACACACACACACACACACACACACACACACACACACACACACACACATTGCGACCGAAACCGCGTCACAACCGAGAGGAGAGAGAGAGATTCTTTTGACGATTTAAGGAAACCATACAATCTGGTGCTTGACGAACATTCAGGCGACATTTACTGCTCTCAGTGACCACTTCAAGTAACTAGAATTATGCATCAGATTTATAAGCAAGTCTAAATTCATATTGTGTTTTTTAATTGATAGTAGATTGATAGTAGATTGCCATTTTACTCACCAAACTCGTTTGGAAAAGGGCTGGCAATTGCGAATTCCACGTGGTCGTGACGTCAAGCTTCCCAAATAAGGATCAAGCGCTGCGCGTGGTGACACAGTTCTTCGTATGGTAGACAGGAATTTGCAAACAAGAGTAACACGATTCAAATCGCGTTATTCTTTGTTTGTTTTTTCTATTTAAGACCGCATACTTTTTTCTACTTTTTGGATATGTTCTTTGCTATGATGTTAGCTACCATTTGAACTAAGTTGCATTTCTGTTGCATTTAATTCTTTGCACAAATCATTCTCATATTACGCTATAAGTGGGCGATGTTGTGTTAGTGCGAAAATTGCACGGGATTCTCTACTACTGAGCTTGGCCGCAAACGGAAAAGCGGAAACTTGCGAAAAAGGATCTTGTTTTGGACCGTTCTGCCTGAACACATTGCACAAGCCAGATGGAAAAAACATTTTGCACGTGCAAGCACTGCTGTTTATGTGTGAGATGCTGTCTCTTGCTTGGCTTTATAAGAAGACATTCCACCAGTAGTAGGCCTGATCTGACAATGCCTCCACGACGAAAATTGAGCGAGTTTGAGAGGGGATGAGCTGTTGCATGGTTCCAAGATGGTGTTCCCAAGCGAGAAGTGGCCAGGCGACTTCAGGTGTCCATCTCGGTCATTGTCAGACTGATTCAACGCTTCACAGCCACTGGGAGGGTCCATGAAAGACGCAGATCTGGTCGACCGAAGAAGACAAACCCACGTGAAGATCGTCTCATTGAACGACAAGCCCTGCAGACAAGAACAGCCTCTTCCAGCATCATTCAGAGGCAGCTGAGGGTGGCTACTAACATCAACATCAGCCAGCAGACCATACGGAACCGCCTTCATGGGTTTAACCTCCGTTCTCGTCGTCCAGCTGTACGGCCACGCTTAACTCCAGCCCATAGGGCAGCACGCCGCGCCTTCTGCAGACGTCACGTGAGGTGGACACGTCAGCAATGATCCCAGGTCCTGTTCAGTGATGAATCACGCTTCACCATGAACCACAACGACGGCCGACTGAGGGTCTGGAGGCGCCCAGGGCAACGCTTTATTGACACCACTGTCCAAGAAAAGGTGGCCTTTGGTGGAGGTTCTGTAATGGTCTGGGGGGCCTTCAGCCTTCACCACAGAACACCCTTGTATCATGTACAGGGTAACCTGACTGGCCTCCGATACCGGGATGAGATCCTTCGACCGCTGGCTGTGCCTACACTGCAGCAGATGGGACCGACGGCTGTCTACCAGGATGACAACGCTCGCCCCCACAGGGCAAGGGTGGTCAACGACTTCCTGCAGCAACTCTGGAGTCAACAGAATGGAGTGGCCAGCATGCAGTCCCGATCTCAACCCGATTGAGAATCTCTGGGATGAGCTGGATCGCAAAGTGAGGAGCAACCACCCCCCTCCCAGGGATGCCCAACACCTCTACCAGATGCTGCAGGCTGAGTGGCAGGCGCTTCCACAGAGGATCTTCACCAACCTGGTCAACTCGATGAGGACTCGCTGCGTCGAGTGCCAGAACAGCCATGGCGGTTACACGCATTACTGAACTTTTGGGAGCATCAGAATGCCCTGTCTTGTGATTTCAATGACTTTGGGAAATCAAATTTCGATACGTACCCACTTTGATCAAATGTACACACCAAACGATTGCTCGAAATTGTAGGCAATTGTGTATCGTTATCACTAAAGCATGGAATTAAATGTTTGCCAAACTTCAACGCATTGGCGTTCTTATTTTGAAAGTTATGAATTTTTGTGCAAGTGATCCTTAACTTTTTGTGCGTAGTGTAGTTCTGAGCTGTCAGCTGGGCTTTAAACACTAATGATGTTGATAATAATGTGCATCCACTTGAACAAATTGTTATTGACAAGTCTACATTATTCTGTCCACAGGTGTGCTAATCTTCAACAACTGGCCGTATTTGCCAGGGAAGTAGAGCGACAGAAGAACACGATGGGTCAGGACTTTGAATATCATTACGCCTTCATCCTCTCCCTTCATACTGTCTCTCCTCACCACCCTCCACCTTCAGGGACTCCAAGACTCCGGCCTGATGCTGTCTGGATTCACCGGTCTCTTCCTTCATCACAAAGTGTGGACGTGCGACTGCCAGGAACTCCAAACACTGTCTTGAAAGGTTGGCCGTAGTTTTAGGAAATCTAAAGAAAGAGAAAATGAAAGAGGGGAAAAAGTCCAGTTTATCCCATAATCCTGAGGTGATAGGGGAGTGAGGTGGTAGAGACCTCAACTGTTCTCAGGGCCAGGGTTATGAGGATGGTGCCGTTGTCCTCTCCCTCACTGCTTTACCTTCCCCAACCCTGAACAGGGTCAGGTAACCAGTCACATTTCTTTAGTCAGACTCAAACCCATGCAGTTGGATTGGAAGATGGGAGTTGATGTGTGTGACCACCAGGCCTGATGATGTGATGTAGACAGGGACTGACACATTCCTTCTTCAGTCACTTGGTCGTCACTTTCCTTGTTGTGTTCATCAATGATAAGGTCAACTGTAGAGGTGATTGGAGTTGTAAAATAGTCTGTTATTTATCAATGATAACATCAACTGTAGAGAGGCACTCAGAGTTGTAAAATAGTCTGTTATTTATCAACGATAACATCAACTGTAGAGGCACTCAGAGTTGTAAAATAGTCTGGTATCAGTCAGTGTCTTCTGGATCTGTTTGATCTAAAATATCGGCGTCAGGAACAGAATTTTGGATCTTGGCCACAATTTTTGTGTATGTACACACACACACACATACAATCTTTCTACACTGTTCTAACGTACACACGTGCATATGCATGCACATTAAAAACACACACACACACAAACACACACACAGATGTAGGAGTCGGTAGACACTTTATTACAAAGAAAAAAGGGGTAAATATGATAGAGTTATATTTATAGATGTTTATGATAAGAGTTATATTCATAGATGTTTATGATAGTTATGTTTATAGATGTTTATGATAGAGTTATATTTATAGATGTTTATGTTAGTTATATTTATAGATGTTTACTTTGCTGTTTATAATATTTTTATGTATAGATGTTTCCTTTCCTAGTCATCATATGTTTTGTATTGATGTACATATTTTATAGCAATGTGCATCCACCCCACCCCCACTCCAAACCATTTTGTTCTGTCCCAAAGTCAGGAAATACAGCAATGTGTGTGTTCCTTGAACCCAAACCCCTGACCCATCATCCACCCTGCTCTATTTTTTACACTTTGGCCGTCTGTACTGGTCTGTCTGCTGTTTTCACTTCTCTGACAGTGGACAGTTGTGTGTGTATGTATTGTAAGATTCCAACTTGGTTGGGATTCTAATTCGGCTTGATTCGATTATCCGCGCTCGGCTTTTAACGGACAACATGGCAGCACTGAGAAAATAAACCTGGATAACAAAACATAGACACTGAGTCAAGTTAGTGTTGTTGCGCGACGCAATACATGGTGTCAGAAGTAAACTAAACGTCATGGCTGAGGCTCCTATCGCACGAACACCAGAGGCCCTAAACGTCGGCGGCGGCAATCCCAGTTTGGCATGGGACAAGTGGAAGATGAGGTTCGAAATATTCTTGCAAGCTACTGGAGCATCGACTAAGCCAAACATCGTGAAGGTAGGCTTGCTTTTGAATCATATCGGCGATGACGGGCTTGAGATTTTCTCCAACTTTGTCTTTCTCGACGCTAGAACAGACCCAGACAACACGGATAGGCAGTTACCTGCAGAAAGTAGGACTGATTATGCGATCGTGATACCAAATTCGATGACTACTTCCACCGACATGACCCACAATTGATGCTACGTCAGCAATATTGGTACGCACTACAGCGTGAGAACCATGCACAGTCCATTTGTAGACTCATGGACGCCTGCGTGTACAGTCAAAGAAAAGGCAAACGCGTGCAAGTTCGACAACACCAACCAAATGATTAGAGACAAGTTAGTATTGCATGCAAAGACGATTCTTCCAAATTGAAGCTATATGATACAGGGACAGAACTAACTTTGGACAAGACCATACAGATTCTGTCTATGCGGGAGATGACAAAGCAAGAGCTTGCCGATGCCAAGACTGCCAGCATTGATGCGCTTTCCAGCAAAACTAGCAACCGATGACATGATTGTGAAGGAGAGAGAGGAGACCTTAGACGTCAGAACCAGAGAAGCAGCCAGCCTTCTGGTGGTTCTATGGCCAGTGGCAACTGTGGCTACTGCAATAGAAGACATCCTGCTGGAAAGAAGAATTGTCCCGCGGCTAAGAGTCACTGCAAGAAGTGTAGCAAGATGGGCCATTTTGCTATCGTCTGCAGAAGTTCAGCATCAGTTCGTGAAGTTTCCCAAGACAAAACTACTTCATTGGAGATGTGAATGACAAGTCAGTGCCATCAGCCGACCTGGGGTGGCACATCAAACTCAATGTTGGATCGCAAGAGCTTACCTGGTGTATTGACATGGAGCAGAAGTTTCTGTGATGCCTGACCACATCTACAAGCCAGCTTTTGGGATTCTACACCCAGCTGACCGCACTCTTCTTGGACCTGGTGACCAGCGTCTCAACGTCAAAGGTTTTGCGTACATCAAGCTCCACCACGGCAAAACAAATATTCAAGAGAAGGTGTACGTTGTGAAAAGCTCCAAACTGCTGTCGGATATGCCTGGAATCAATAAACTAGGACTGATCCACGACATTCCTGGGGCTTTCACAGTTCATGCCATTAGAACGCAAAAAGCCAATCAGCAGTCTCCCAAGACTCAAGCGCAGATCAACTTCATATCTTCAGAGGACGTGAAGCGACGTTACACCAACCTATTCACTGGTTTGGGTAAACTGGAAGGTGAGCAGAACATTGAGGTGGAGGACAATGCCAAGCCTTTCTCTCAGTCTGTGCCCAGATGTGTTCCAGTTCCTCTGCTCAAGAAGGTGGAGGCTGAGCTGAACAGAATGACTGACAATGGCGTCATCGAACCAGTGAGTACACCTACAAACTGGTGCAGTCCATTGTAGTGGTGCCGAAGGCTAGTTGGTGATGTAAGAATCTGCGTGGACCTGACTAGATTGAACAAAAGTGTGAAACGAGAAGTATACGCCATGCCGTCTGTAGAGGGACATTGAGCAAGATCTCTGAGGGCAACGTCTTCTTAAAACTTGACGCCAACTCCGGGTTCCACCAGATCCAGCTAAATGAAGAAAGCTCCAAGCTTACAACGTTCATAACGCCATTTGGACGCTACAGGTTCAAACGTCTACCATACGGCATATCATCGGCGCCTGAGTACTTCCAGAAGAAGATGGACAACATCCTCCAGGGCCTGGATGGAGTGCTGTGCCACATGGGTGACATTCTGGTTTTTGGAAAGGACAAGGATGACCACGACATGAAGCTCAAAAACGTCCTTGACAGGCTTGTCACAGGCAGGCCTCATGCTGAAAAATTTGAGTTTGCCAAAACATCGCTCGAATACCTGGGCCAGGTGATCGACGCAGAAGGTGTGAGGAAGGACCCCACAAAGGTGAAGGCCATTGTGGACATGCAAGAACCACAGAGTGTGGCGGACGTCAGAAGATTCTGGGTATGGTGAACCAGCTCATGAAGTTTGTGCCAAATTTGGCTGAAAAGTCGAAGCCTCTGAGAGAACTCTTACACAAGGATGTTGCGTGGACCTGGGGACAGGATCAGCAATCTGCCTTTGACTCTCTCAAGAACGACCTAGCATCACCAGAGACACTTGTGCTGTACAGCCCAGATCGTGAGACTGTAGTTTCTGCTGATTCTAGTAGTTTCGGACTTGGGGCAGTACTCCTGCAACGCCAAGGCAATGGAAAGTTTCATCCTGTCGCCTATGCAAGTCGTGCGCTGACAGAGACTGAGCAGCGATACGCCCAAATCGAGAAAGAAGCGCTAGCTGTCACCTGGAGTCTCGGAACACTGGTCCGACCTGCTCATTGGCATGACTTTCCGTGTTGAGACGGACCACAAACCTCTAATTCCTCTGTTCTCATCAAAGCTGATTGATGAGCTTCCTGTTCGCATCCAGCACTTTAGGATGAGATTGATGCGGTACTCTTTCAACACTGTCCACGTTCCTGGCAAAGAGCTGTATACCGCTGATGTACTTTCCCGAGCACCCTTGTCAACGACTGAGACGATGGACAACGATCTGACCTGTCAGGCGGAGGCATACGTCAAAGCTGTCCTGCTGACCCTGCCAGCTTCAGACAGGAGGCTGGAAGAGATCGGGTCAGAACTCCAGAAGGATGACACCCTCCGGGTAGTCCATGCATCATGTGCAGAATGGGTGGCCCGACAAGAAAAATCTGAACCGTCCAGTGAAGACTTACCTGAATGAACAGGGCATCCTGTCTGTCCATGATGGCCTCTTACTGCGAAACAAAAGACTGGTGATTCCCTCATCTCTCCAACAAGATGTTCTACGTCATCTCCACGATGGACATCAAGGCGTAAACAAGACGAAGGAGAATGCAGCCACTGTGTGTGGTGGCCTGGCCTTTCTCAAGACATTGACCTCATGGTGAAAACCTGCCCTGAGTGTGCCAAGAACAAAAAGGCCAGAGTGGAACCCATGAAGGGGACACAGTTTCCAGAGCGGCCCTGGTCCAGGATTGCAGCTGATTTTTTTCAGCACAACGGAAAACTTTTCCTCCTTGTTATTGACTACTACTCCAGAGATGTGGAGATTGTACTGGTATCCAACAAAGTGACAACTGCAGAGACTGTATCCCGCATGAAGAAAGTCTTCAGTCGCCATGGCATCCCAGACATCCTTGTCACGGACAACGGGCCACAGTTCAGCAGCGAAGGGACGCAGACTCAAAACCTGTGTCCCATGTCACCCTGATACCCTCCTGCCCCAAACCCCTGACAGCTACACCCTGAAGAAGAGGGAAAAGGAGTATTGTGAGAAGATGAAGGTGAACTATGGCAGACGGCATCAAGTAGTTGCCCCTGAAGATCTGTCACCCGGCGATGCTGTGTGGATTCCAGACCAGAAGAAAGAAGGCACGGTGATCAGAAGCCACGATGCTCCTGGAAGCCTCATCATCCAGACCTCTGATGGTGGCCTCCTGAGAAGAAATCGGCAGATGGCACGCAAGCTGTATCCATCATCGGTGCCCACTACAGGAGGTACCTCTCCCACCCCCTGTGCCCCTTCCAGCCTGGGTGCATTCCCAGATGCAGCCAGGGAGACACCTGCAGCCCAGAAGATGCCTGCTGCTACAACGTCAGCAGCCAAGAAGACGCCGGCGGCCCAGAAGACGCCAGCAGACCAGCCATCAGCTACGACCAGTCCAGAGCTACGACCAGCCACAGCCCTGACAACCGAGCCGAGACGGTCAACAAGAGTCAAGAAGCCCAGTCAAAGACTTATCGAACAGTGATGACTGAACCAAACGTGAACAGACATTCTTTCGGACTTTTCGGTTTCGATTATATTGTTTCGATTAATTTGGCTTAAATGCGATACTGTGAAAGAATGTCCATTGAAAAAAAAAAAAGGGAGATGTATTGTAAGATTCCAACTTGGTTGGGATTCTAATTCGGCTTGATTCGATTAACCGCGCTCGGCTTGTAACGGACAACATGGCAGCACTGAGAAAATAAACCTGGATAACAAAACATAGACACTGAGTCAAGTTAGTGTTGTTGCCAGACGCAATACAGTGTAGCCAAGGATGGAGTCCTGAACTCTCCCCCTCCCCAACACACACACACACACAGACCCTGACAGAAAGTGTGCAGTTTCTTGGTCAGTCTTAAAAATGCAGAGTTGGGAAAAGTGACAGAAATGCGCGTGTTGTTTGGGCTTGGGCACAACACACAAACAGTGACTCATTTCGCAAAAATAGAAAACAAAATATAAAGTTTCTTGTGGAACAAATCATTTCAGTATAAACAAACAAACAAAAAAAACTTTTTCAAAAGAAAATAATGAAAACTCAATGGAAACAATTCTTTACACACACACACACACAAAACTAGAGGGAAAAAACAGCGCATTTGTTGCGTCACATCAACCTATTTCAATTATTTCTGACTTACACAACTGCACCTGAATCGAGTCACAATCGATGGGAAGTAACTTTTTACCCACACTGTACAATTTTGATCCAAGTTTTTACTACAAACTGGCCAAAGAATCAATCACAAACCGTACAGACATGAAAAAATCATACAAATGGAAAACACGATAAATGAATCTTTTAAAACTTTTTTTACTTAACGTGAATAGTCCTCACAACTTTCTTGTTAAAATTAATCCAGAAAGGTATGCAAAGGTCTAAAAACCTGAAATTCACTTCCACAACACACCTTTGTGCTATAGGGGAAGTCATGCTGAGGCGACACCAGACCATCGTCAAGTTACTACAATCACATTCAAAGATATAAAAATTGCAGCTTTTGAATGTTAAAACAATGCTCCAGAAGGGAAAATCAGAAAATGTCCAGACAGAAATGGAAAGACTGAATCTCAATATCTGAAGACAAAGTGAGGTGAGATGGAAGGGAAAGGGCATGATAACATCAGGCAAACATAAAATTGTGTATTCTGATGGAGACACACATGAAAGAGAGGTAGGCATCATAATGGACGATGACAAATCAAAGTCTATCAAACGATATTGTACTACATCCGACTGAGTTTTATTAGTTAGATTGGAGGGCAAGCCATTTGATATCAACAGCATCCAAGTATAAAACATCGGCAGTTACTGAGGAAGAAATTGACAACTTCTATGAAGAATTAGAGATAATACTTCTACAAACAATTAGAGACAATCAAGGCTCAGTGTAAATCACAGAACATTACAATAACAATGGGAGATATTAATGCTAAAGTGGGACAGGAAAAAGATGATATAGTTGGAACTCATAGCCTGGGTACACGAAATGAAAGGGGAGAGAAACTTGTTGAGTGGGCACAAGAAAATAAATTCATAATAGGAAACACTTGGTTTGAGCAATCTCACAGAAGAAAAAGATAAGGATGAATCCAGGAAACAGCACAAGACATCAAATTGATTACATCATGATCAATAAAAGATTTAGCAATTCTTTACTGATACAGTGATAGCATAAACATTATCTGACACAGACTGCAACACTGACCACAGTTCTTTACTGATACACTGATAGCATAAACATTATCTGACACAGACTGCAACACTGACCACAGTTCTTTACTGATACACTGATAGCATAAACATTATCTGACATTGACTGCAACAGTGACCACAGTTCTTTACTGATACACTGATAGCATAAACATTATCTGACACAGACTGCAACACTGACCACAGTTCTGTACTGATACACTGATAGCATAAACATTATCTGACATTGACTGCAACACTGACCACAGTTCTTTACTGATACACTGATAGCATAAACATTATCTGACACAGACTGCAACACTGACCACAGTTCTTTACTGATACACTGATAGCATAAACATTATCTGGCGCAGACTGCAACAGTGACCACAGTTCTGTAATGGGAAAATGTAGACTGAAACTAAAGAGAAAACAAACCAAAAATAACCAAATGAAATCTTGGACTCTTAAGACAGATGAATATATATTCAAAACAACAACTCAGTGCTCTGGAGGAACAATGGACATGTTTGAAAAACTCGATAAATGAAGCCTGTAAGAAATCCATAGAGTTGAAAGAAAAGCAAAGAAGAACTGGTTGACAAAGAAATTTTAGACTTGATGAATGAACGGAGGAAGGGAAAAGAGGAAGAATACAACAACAACAAAAAAAGGAATAGGTGCAATGAAGCTAAGGAAGCTTAACAAAGTGCAAAGAAATAGAAGACCAATACAGAACAGATCCTAGGTTTATGTACAGAAACAATGAAGAAACTGCCCATAGGAAAATGACATGCACATCAACTGATTGCTTAAAATCTAAAGATGGTATGATTATTATGGAAAAAGACAAAATATTAGATAGATGGGGAGAGTACATTAAAGACCTTTTTGAAGATGACAAAAAGGAAGAACGCATAATAAGAAAGAAGGGTGAAGGACCACCAATAATGAAAGACAAAGTTAGAGCAATGCTGAAAAAAGATGAAACTGGAGGAAAAAACCCACGACCAGACAATATTACTGAAGAAATGATTGAGGCTTTATACAAATTTGGTAGTGAAAAGGTAACAGTCCTAAATGACATTTATGACAACGGAATTTCAATTTCAATTTTATTTCAATTTCATTTTCTCAAAATGACGTCACCGCACTCGGAATGAATTCCATATGCACTAACCTCACAGGTGACATGTGATGGAGAAGATCCAGAATGATCACGGCACAAGCCTGTAGCCTGCACATAAACCCATGAGCTGGCCAGGTCCTGAGGTCCTACCTAGATAGTTCCATAACCCTGGGGTCGAAGGGGAGTGAGGTGGCAGAGACCTAAACGTTTCCCGGGACCAGCACCACGAGGGCTGCACCCATCCCCTCTCCCTCGATTTAAATTCATATTCACATCCACTTTTTTTTTTTTTTTACCAAGACTTCAGAAAGGTAAGAAGAAGGCTAACTGGTTGTCAAGGAGTGGGACCTGGGAAATCAACCTATCTCTCCAATGTTTTATAGCAAGGCAGCTGGGCAATGCCCTGCTCTTCACAATTTTCAACTGCCGTGGGATCTTTAGAGTGCGCAGCCAGAAGGCACACGGGTCTGTCTCATTTTTCGTCCCCTTCCGAAGGACTAGACATTCAGTTCGATTTTCTGGTCAAACTGATGAGAGAAGTCGAGGTCTCTATCATGGGGAACTAACCCTGGAGCCTTGAGTTTAGTTACTGGCAGGTGATCATCTGAACCATTCTGCCATTCTTCTAAACTGAAAGGAGTCACAGTCAAAGGGAAGCAACTTTTTACTTACTGCATAATTCTGACCCAAGTTTACTACAAAATTATCAAAGAATCAGTCAAAAACTACACACACACAATTTATAAATGAATTTTTTAAAAACCATTTTACTTAATCTAAAACAAGTGTGACTGCCTGCGTTCAAACAAACAGGAACCAGAAAAAACACGAAAGAAGAATATGAACGCGTATTTGATACAACAAAACAACTCTGGCGCAAATTTTCGGCCAACCGGCCTTTGTCAAGCGTAAGATTACAAACAAACAAACACTAGATACAAAAAATTTGAGAAAAAGACTGAAACTTCCCTGCTGCTGTCTTTTGATTTGACAGCAGCAGGGAAGTTTCAGTCTTTTTCTCAAATTTTTTGTATCTTGACAGCAGCAGGGAAGTTTCAGTCTTTCTCAAAAATTTTTTGTATCTAGTGTTTGTTTGTTTGTGATCTTACGCTTGACAAAGGCCAGTTGGCTGAAAATTTGCGCCTGTCTTGTTTTGTTGTATGAAATACGCGTTCATATTCTTCTTTCATGTTTATTCTGTTTCCATTTTACTTAAAGTGAATATTCCTCATAACTTTCTTGTTAGAATTAATCCAGAAAGGTACACATATATCAAAAAACCCTGTCATTCATTTCCATAATATACTGCATTCTTCCACACAGGTTCAATACCACATGTATTCACTTCTTCTGCTCTCTTGGAATACTTGGTTATAGACAGACAGAGAAACAGCCACAAATCCACACTATAATGAGACTACTTTCTTTACAGCAGTTTCTATGTTTATGTACATGCACTGACAAGTTCTTCACATACGAGTCCATTTACATGTATAGAGAGAGGAACAGTTTTTCCTGTGTTTTATCTTTCCAGAGTCTGGGTGACAATCCACTGCAACAAAAATAAGTAAATAAATGAATTAATCAATAATACACATGAATAAATAAATAGATAAATAAAATAATTTCTCAGAGCCGTTTCCCAAACTAAATGCATAAATAAACCAGAATGTATAGAAATAAATATATGAATTAATAAATACACAAATAATTTTTTTTTTAAAAAGCAAAAAACTCATTTCCAATGCAGACTGATACCCATCTCCTAAAGTTCTCCCTCATTTTGCCAGCAGAACTCGTATGTCATTTGATGCTGAAGAAGGGGGAAGATACTAAAAATTAACAGAGGGGGTAAATATTATATAGAAAAGTGTCTTACATTAACACACACATGCGCGCATACATACACATGCGCGCGCACACACACACATACACAAACACATACAAATAATGACACATCATCATCATCATCAGTCCCGTAGTCTGGTTGACCGTTGGGGCACCATTGAAGATTTTTCAACCAACTTCACATACATACACACAAAAACACACATAAAGAGACACACATACACACACACAGACAAACATACACACAAATAAACACAAACACATGCACCAACAACACTCCTCTGCCTTTCTAACCTTCTGTGAATAAACAAACATTAACAGAAGCCAAATATTTTCTCAAAATATTTGTTCTGTATTGTTGGTAAAAGACCAAAATAGTCAAAACACCATTTTGAATGCGTGACTTTATTTTTTCTGGTCCACATCTCATGTTCAGTACTGTTCAATTTATAAAAAGGAGTTACCTCCCTTATACCATACGCTTTGCCCAGAATTCTGGTGAGTTTCAGTTTCTCACACTGACGCTACTCCTGCCATGTGATGGAGAAGATCCAAAATGATCATGGCATAAGCCCTAAGCCTGCACATAAGCCCTACTACATGTTGGCAAAGTACTGAAGTCCTACCTAGCGTATGGGTTTTACATCGTATATATGTATCAGTTTGTCACTGGGACAATCTTGACCACATTATAAGTAAATGTGTATATCTTTAATGTGAGAAAAAAACACCACTGGAAATATGGAACAATGATGAATCTGGTGAGAGAACTGTCTGGAAAAGGAACAACTTGCTGTAAAAATGGTATCGCTGTGCAAGAACAAGGCAATGCCCCGTCCGTAACTCAGGTGACCCTGGAAAGAACATACAAGACCTCAATGCCAAAACCACAAAGTGTTCTACAACAACACACAGGCAAGAAAAGAAACAACTTTCATTCTGTCCTTTTGAAAAACTGTTGTATGATGAACTTCAGGACAGATCAAGACAGACTATGTGCTGAGTTTTTGTTTCAGCCTAGAGCTGCTGCTTGTGTTTTTTGACTGCTAGTCATTTTTTCACAGTTTAAACGACAAAATAATACTTGCCAGCCATCTAATCCAGTGATGAAATATGTTATTTTCAAACTCATTCAGACTGGTCATCTCACTTGGTCTAAAATTAATTCATACTTCAGCCTTCAAACACTACTTAGATGCATATCACACCACTTATGATGCACTGAAGATCATGATAATTATGTTGTCACTTCACACATTTCACACAATCCACCAAGAAGCAGTGAACATCATAATGTTGCTGCTGATGTCCCCCATGCTTGTCAATGATCCAACAAAGACTGAAACTGCTTATGCCGAGCGCCCATTTCCAACGAGCGTTGCGAACAACTCCTGATGAAATAGTGAAGATCATGATGACGACTGCACGTGACTGCACGTTTCTGACACTGTTAACAGCACACAGTGTCACAGGGTGAAGATCACAATGACTCACTGTCACATCATCATACTGCAGGTGTCCCATGCCACCAGCAGCCAGTCATGAACCACTGAAGATCCTTCTACAAACAGGTTTGCAATCTACACAATATGTTTTTTTTTTCTTTTTTTTCTGACATTTTTTTCTTTTTTTAATCTTTTTTTCCCCTTTTTTTCCCCTCAGTTTTTGTTTGTTTGTTTTAAAAATCAGCATGGTCACACCCATTCCACACATGCACACAAAACTGGTCCAGGAACTGTCATAGGCATGGTTGTTGCAGTGCTGCTTTCTGGCTTTCTGTTCTTGTATGGGCTATATTCTTCTCTTGCTAGCGGAACGACAGAACGTTTCCCTTTTTTCCCTCCCTTTTTTCTTTTTTTCTATTTTTCCTTTCCTTTCTCTTTTTCCACCTGATCTAGCACAAACCTGTACATACAAACCCTATGAAAGCAACAAAGGACTTTTTTCCATATCAACGAGCTACCATTTCCAAATGGCCCACAACAGCCATGATCTGACCCAACAGCAAAGCACTGCACACTCAAAATATCATCACAGTCCTGATACATGGCCCACCAGACCAGCCTGAGGTTGAGGTCACTCTCCTATACGTGTGCTGCCACCTACAGAGTGCTGGACAATTGGTGGACATCATCACTAGACTGCTGCCATCACAAACCCAGCCTGAAGGCAGCGGCACTCCCATCTTGAGTGTGCTGCCACCTACAGAGTGCTGGACACTTGGTGGACATCACCACTAGATTGCTGCCATCACAAACCCAGCCTGAAGGCAGTGGCACTCCCATCTTGAGTGTGCTGCCACCTACAGAGTGCTGGACACTTGGTGAACATCATCACTAGACTGCTGCCATCGCAAACCCAGCCTGAAGGCAGCGGCACTCCCATCTTGAGTGTGCTGCCACCTACAGTGTGCTGGGCTCTTGATGGTTACACATCATGTCAAATCTAGGCTAATACTTCATTGTTTCCATCACAAAACCAGCCTGAAGATGGGAACACTCTCCTCTGACTGTGCTGCCATCACAAAACCAGCCTGAAGATAGGAACACTCCCCTCTGACTGTGCTGCCATCACAAAACCAGCCTGAAGATGGGAACACTCCCCTCTGACTGTGCTGCCATCACAAAACCAGCCTGAAGATGGGAACACTCCCCTCACAACCAGCCTGAAGATGGGAACACTCTCCTCTGACTGTGCTGCCATCACAAAACCAGCCTGAAGATGGGAACACTCTCCTCTGACTGTGCTGCCATCACAAAACCAGCCTGAAGATGGGAACACTCCCCTCTGACTGTGCTGCCATCACAAAACCAGCCTGAAGATGGGAACACTCCCCTCACAACCAGCCTGAAGATGGGAACACTCTCCTCTGACTGTGCTGCCATCACAAAACTAGCCTGAAGATGGGAACACTCTCCTCAACCAGCCTGAAGATGGGAACACTCCCTTCTAACTGCTGTCATCACAAAACCAGCCTGAAGGCAGTAGCACCCCCATCTTGAGTGTGCTGCCACCTACAGTGTGCTGGGCTCTTGATGGTTGCACATCATGTCAAATCTAGGCCAATACTTCATTGTTCCCATCACAAAACCAGCCTGAAGATAAGAGCATCCTCCTCTGACTGTGCTGCCATCACAAAACCAGCCTGAAGGCAGCGGCACTCCCATCTTGAGTGTGCTGCCACCTATAGTGTGCTGGGCTCTTGATGGTTGCACATCATGTCAGATCAAAGTCAATACTTCATAATTCCCATCACAATATCAGCCTGAAGATGGGAGCACTCTCCTCTGACTGTGAGGCCACCTACAGTACCTTGGGTTCTTGGTGGACATCACATCTTCCCATTATGCAACTAGTCTGAAGGTAGTCGCACTCCCCCCAAGTGTGCTGCCACCATAGTGTGCCAGCTTTTTGTACTTCCGTCCAATTTATTGCACAGGGGATTTAAAAAAAACACATGGCGTGTGTGTGCGTGCGTGTGTCTGTTTCAGCACTTAGATTTGATTTTGTCGAGATTTTGCGCTATATAAATATTGTAATTATTATTATTATATCTGAATACACATTTAAACGTAACTAAGGACACTAAAACATACACCTAAAATTGCTTCCGCATATTTCATTTCCCTGGAGCCAAAAATGCACTTAGTACAAGTACCCAATTATCAATCCTAGGATAAAGTATGTAAGACACATACAGGCAAATGAACCAACAAGGCAGAAAATGATAGGAAGAAAGGACAAAGCAAAGAACGAAAAAACAATCAAAGATACTGACAGAAAAGAGGAAATTCCTAGCACAGAATTTCTAGAAGGTGGGGATACTATTTATACTGAAAGAGCCCCCGGCATTCCCACAGGG